>PVKS010011180.1:0-57510 GCA_004027875.1 Aplodontia rufa
AAAAAAAAAAAAACTCAGGGCTGGAGCAGTAGCTCAGCAGTTATGGTTCTTGCCTAGCATGCACAAGGACACAGGTTCAAACCCCAGCATCATGTACACAATGAAGTGTCAGAGCAATGAAAGCCACATGAAAAACTAAATAAAATTGATTCTCCCTTTCTTTCTCTCTCACTGTCCCTCTCTTAAAAAACAAACAAATAAAAAACCCAATTTAAACTCAAAAGGAAAAGATTGATAAATTTTTGTTTTATTAAAATTGAAAACTTTCACATAATGGAAGATTTCATAGACGGTGTTAAAAGACAGCAACACACATGGAGGACAGATTTGCAGGGAAAAGTTTCATATTTAGAATACAGAAAGAATTTCAAGACAGTGAGGAAAAGACAACTTAAAATAAAACCAGAAAAAGAATATTTCCGATAAGGGTAACTGAGTAAGCTGTGGGAAGATGTTTACCATATCAGTAATTAGGCAAAAGGAAATTTGACAGCTATCAATTTAGAGAAAATAATTAGTCTGATTATACTAATGTTTGCAATAATGTGAAGGAAATCAGAAGGTTTTGTTCATTGCTGGTGATAGTCTATATTGGTACCACTGATTTGGAAAAAAAATTAGCAACCCTTGGTAAAGGTTAAGATGCACAAACTCTGTGACCCAATCATTGCCCTTCCAGGAATCTGTCTGGAGAGCCTCTCGCACAAGTATCCAAGGAGACATGCACAAGCATGTCCAAAGTGGCTTTGTGTAAGAGTGAGAAGTTGGAAATAATCCATTCACACATCATTTGGGAAATGTTCTAATTTTGCCCACATTAAGGCCTTAGGGTTGCACAGGAGAACCAGCATGGACATGTTGCAGATGCCTGGAGATAGATGTGAAGGGGTCACAATGGAGGGAGTGATCAAGCCTTCCCAAAGGAGTTGGGAGGGTGCTCACTGAACAAGATGACAACAGGTGTTTTGAAGTATGAGTAGATCTTTGGGAGGAGAGAGATAAAACAAAATATAGAATGGGCAGTGTAGATAAAGGGTGATCAAAGGCATAAATTCTGGAGCCAGCCTGGGATCTGGGAGCCTGGCAGTGCAGTCATGGGAGGAGTCCATGTGATAGGCACGAAAGGTGATGGTAGTCAAAGAATGAATGACCTCATTTATTGTGTAAAGAAGTTTGGACCTTACTTCTCTAGGTAATCAATTCTCAAATTCCTGTTTCAGTGTCCTTTACATTTTTAAAACTTATTGAAAAATCAAAGGATGTTGTGATTATTTGGGTTTAACTACTCATGTTTGCTATATTCAAAATTAACATTTTGTAAATCATTAAAAATAATAAGGCAATTATATGGCCTTATTAAAATACCTTTAAAATAATATGACATATAAATAAAACATTTGCATTGTCTAAGTCAAAGAATTTATGAGATGATTTCCTTAACAAGAGCCTGAAAGCTCAAGAAATAAAACAAGAATCAGTAAGTGAGACAGCATCAAATTACAGAGCTTCTGTACAGTGCAGAAAAAGGTGGGAGGAGTGAAAAGCGAGATTACAGAATGGGAGAAAGTATTTGCAGCTACTCCTCTGTTAGGGGATTAATATCCAACATATACAAAGAACTCAAAAATCTTAACACCAAGAAAAAAAAAACCCGACAAAGAAATGAACAAATGAATGAAACAGACATTTCTCAAGAGAAGAAACACAAATGGCCAACAAATATATGAAAAGATGTTCAATATCCCTAGCAATTAGGGAAATGCAAATCAAAACTATACTAAGATAAAAGGATGGCACAAATGCTTTTCCCTGAGACTGCCACCATACTCTGCTGTGTAGCAGAGCTGTTTACTGAGTACTTACATCTGACCCACAGAATATTTAAAAGATGCTCATTCAAGGGCTGAAATTTAATAAAATTAATTATTCTTTAATCTTTCATACGAGCATGATTAAGTAAAACTGACTTTTTCTGTGAATACATGGAGGGAAGAATACAAATACTGGGACGTAGTACAACTTGCCTCCATGTGTCGATTCACACTAAGGCACCTGATATTTCACCCACTATTGCTATTGTACCATTACTGCAAATATTAGCACAGTGGGAAGGGTAAATAAGGTCCTCTTCTTATTATGAAAATAATTTTGACCTCTTGGACCTCCTGAAAGTGTCCTGGGGTCCCCTACTGTACTTTGAGGTCTGGTCCTTGAGGAGATGGAGGATATTGGTGAAGAGCATGGCCAAATTGCAGCTTAGGAAGATCAGTGTGTCAGCAGCATGGCTGATGAGTTGGATGGATAGTCTGGAGGTGGGAGACTACAGCAGAAGGGATGATAAAAGCTCTGATGTAGGACAGAAGCTTAGGCATAGGCAGCACAGCAGTAAGAAAAATGACAAATCCCAGCTTTCATGATTTCATGGCAGGATTCACCAAGATGGTGAACTCAGGAGAAGGAGCAACTGGGGGTACAGCACACGGAATTCTCCTTTGGTTATGTTGACATTGAGGTGCTGTCCGTGGAATGATGTCCAGAGGCAGATGATTAATGACTATTGAGACACATTTTTAATTCTTTTTATTAATTTTTTTATTCATTCGACAGTCTTACATATTGGAGGGAATTGTTGTTATGTATTCATGCATAGGTGGATATTGACAAAGTAAGTTAAAGCTGATCCTAGTCCAGGGTCTTCCCCCTTCAACTACTCCCCACTCCCATATCTCCTCTGCTTTACTCCCATGTTATAGATAGATGTAAGCATATATATGTGTATCAATTTTTGAATTTTCTGATATTCTCTGCCTGCCTGTGTATAGTTGGGCTTCTCATGGGAATCGAGGGTTCCCAGTTGCATTAATAACCCTCCTAATCCCTCCTTTCCCCCTCTGCCTCCCTCCCTTCTCTCCCCAGCTTCATAGTTATTGTTCCCCCTGCTTATATAAAAATTCACCTATGTTGAGTTTATTTTTTGAGCTTAGATAACTTTCAATCTGTCTTAGATTTTATTCTAGTTTGCACATATGAGAGAAAACATTTGGCCCTTGAGTCTCTGAGTTTGGGATATTTCACTCAGAATATTTTTTTCCGGCTCCATTAGGCTGCAAATGCCATGATATCATTCTAATAGCAGAGTAGAACTCCATTGTATGTGTGTGTGTGTGTATATATATATATATATATATATATGTATATATATATATATATATATATAAAATAGTTTTTGAATCCAAAGAGAGGGACAGAGAGAGAGAGAGAGAGAGAGAGAGGGAATCGATTTTATTTAGTTTTTCATATGGCTTTCATTGCTCTGACACTTGATTATGTATGTGGTATGAACTTGCATCTTCATGCATGCCAGGCAAGCACATAACTGCTGAGCCACCACTCCAGCCCCTTCAGACACATATTTAGCATTAAAATCAGAGGAAAGATTGGCCTTGGAGGATTAGTCTAAAGCCTAGAGAACAACCTACCTATTATAAGGCTTTAATGAATAGGTAGAGGAAGTGGAATCTGCAAAAGAGATATAGAAGGAACAATGAAAAGGACAGAAGAACCATAGGAGACTGGATACAAGAGTGTTTTTAGGAGGTAAAACTCAACAACAGCAAGTGCTACAGAGACCTAAGAACTAAATGAAGTCCATGAAAATATAAGCTTCAGGAAAGTCTTTACTATCCCTTTGTCTGGTTCAGAATAAAAATATAATACATCTTGATGAATGAATGAATGAATGAATCCATTGGATATGGCCATAGAGGGTACTGATAACCTTTGCCATAGTGGTTCTTCCAAGTACAAAGACAAGCTTGGCAGTTGTGTATGGAAAAATGAATGAGAGGAGAGGTGAATGAGAGTAAAGTTTTGTGGGTATTTTCTTTCTTTGTTTTTTCTTTTTAAGGAACTCGGTTATCAAAGGAAGGCAAATGACAAAGCAAGAGCTTCTACATGTAACAGAGTGAGGGAGGGTTGTTATTTT
This sequence comes from Aplodontia rufa, assembly GCA_004027875.1. Taxonomy (NCBI): domain Eukaryota; kingdom Metazoa; phylum Chordata; class Mammalia; order Rodentia; family Aplodontiidae; genus Aplodontia; species Aplodontia rufa. Next base: position 3,986 of record PVKS010011180.1, read on the forward strand.
GTTAGGTTGATTTCATTTCCTTCTCTTTCTTTCTTTTTCTTCTTCAGAATGAAAGAGACTTTTAAGTATGTTCTGCAAGCTCTAGGCAATGAGCAAATAGAAAGGGAAAAGTTGACAATTACGATGAATTTTAATCATTTCCTTCACAGCTCCCTGTCTTCATAACCCACTCCATCTCCAAAACCACAAATGGCTTGACAAAATAGTTTTCCCTGACACAAGGCATACGTTGGGCAGAAATTTGGTTGTGCCCGTCATTCATATAAAGAAGGCACTACTATACTGAGAGATCATGCCCCCACTATCTCCTCCTGTCTTAGGACCAGGCTATGATTACCGTAGCCTCCTATGATCTGGGCCTCTTGAGCATTACTGGACTTCAAGACATTCTACATAAGATGCAGCTCCAATGTCTATCATGATGTGTCTAGCTATGGGATTCTTGGGAAATGTCCGTCTTGCTCTCATATCCTGGCCTCCTTTCGTGGAGTCTTCACCCTGAGCCCTCTGTAGACATCTATCGTTTCCTCCCCAAAGCTTCCTCTATCAGCAACGACCACACTAGGTTACAAACTCCCTCTTATAACCCTACTCTCCCGACTAGTCTAGAAGCTGTAAAGGAAGGTACCATGTCTTATTCTGTGTGTTCCCAGTAAGTCACTTGTTCATGAAGTGTGTGCTACATGAATGAATGAATAATGGGTTATTCCAAATCCTTTTTCATCCTGACTCTCTGCATGGGGAAATAAGACCTGGGCAATGTATCAGCTTTAGAAATTAATCCAGAGTCATGTTAGGTTATATGCAGCTTCCTTTTAGAGTCTAATTTTTTTCTAGCTGAAAACAGGCTGCAAGCAGTCTGCAGACTTGGAGGCAGCACAGACTACATCATAATAACCATCTATTAAACTTCAAAGGCAGAAAAATTAAAAACATGAATAGGGCTAATTGCTGGCTGCCACAAATTGGTTCCTGGGCATTATAAGTGGTTAATAGTCAGTGTAGATACCATTGCGATAGGTTGGTGCCATATATAAATATGAACACAAAGAGATGTGGAGATAATCAAGACAAGGCTGTGACCTCACCAAGTCACAGTTCCATGGCCCAAAAGGGAGAATTTTACATGTTCTTTGTGTTTGGCATAATTATCTGTCACAAAGTAGCCCAAAAGACTCTTGTTTAACAATTATGTTACCTAAAGACATGGAGTCTAGTGAAACATATCAAGGATTACTTACTATCCTGAGCTAGGAGTCAGGATGCCTGGGGGCCAGGTTTGGCTCTAAAGCAATCAGTTATGTGCCCACAGCCCTGGTGCCTGTCTCCGTTACTCTGTGAGGAATGATATAATACTTGGGCTCATGCATCCACTTACTCATTTACTTAATACCTACTTATTAGGTACCTACCATATTCCTGGCACAATGCTAGGCACTAGGAATACCAAGAGGAACAAGACGAAGCCTTAGACCTTGAAATCACAGTTCACTGTCAGGTCAAACAGAGAAGCACTACATGGCAATGCTGTTGAGGTTTCCAGAGGCCTGTGGGGGACCAGGAAAGAAGAGCTAACACTCAGCCCAGAGAAAACAATAGAGCCTCCAGAGCGCAGATCCTTGAATTGAATTTTATATGATATATAGTAGGAGCTTCCCAGGCAGAGAAGGAGATGCCATCCAAACAGGAGGAACAGGATTCCAAATGTACATGGAAAGAAATATTCAGGGAACAATAAGTGTTAGGTGGGTGTGGCTAGACAATTAGGGGGCTGTGGGTTCTATTAGTGAGGTAGGGAAGGGGTCTGGATGCTGTCTTGGAGGTATTAAGACCAAGATACTCAAAGTACAGCACACCCCCAGCTCTCCATAGAGTTTCCCCACTGGGGGGAAATGCCTGAGATGATCAACTTAAAAGAAGGATGTACAGTAAGTTCTGGGTGCTGCAGCTGCTGCAAGTCCAGGGACCAAGTTCAGGAAGTCACTATGCCTAGAGAGTTCCCTCTGATGCTTTTATGTCTAGGGCTGTTGAAGCAAGCAATTAGCACCACACAGAGCAGATTGGAAGGGGACAGCTGAAAGCAGGAGTTATCTAAGAGGCTTGCAGAAGCTCCTACAAATAAAACACATGCCAGCTTTCACAGCTCAAATGACCAAATGATTCATCTTAAGTTCTTATATTTATTTCCTTTATTTAGCCTGGTGCATGAATGTTTTGCCCTACAAAGCTTTCTTTGCTTTAACTATGAATTATTTTCTATTTAAGTGCAAATATATCTGGGTGGGGCTGCACATAAGACTGCTATCAGTGACTTGCCAGAGTGTTAATTTAATTATGAGGTCCTTTCCACACAGAGCTGGAGGAGAGTACAGTCATTTTTAAAGACCTGGGAGGGTAGACTCAGTTGTGGCTGTGACATACCCTGATGGCATGATATCACCCCAGTCACTTCACCTCCATGAGTCCCAGTCCCAGTTTCCTCTTTGGTGAAATTGGAGTTAATGATGACCCCTGCTGCGCAGTGATGCTTCAAGGACTGTATGTGTGAAAATGTGTGTAAAATCTCTTGGTATGAAGCAAGTGCTACACAGAAGTGCTAACACATGCACACATCTTTTAGTATTTCTTTTAGCATTATTGAAAACTCCAGATGATTCTTAATGAATCAGGGAGGTCTGTGGAGTTGTAGGTGTTTGGGGGTGGGGGCAGCTGGAGAAGTAAGATTGAATATGTCAGAGTGGAAGGTAGAGGATGATGTGGATTCCAATTTTACTATTGGGCTTTTGGCCTTATTTCCAATATCTTTTAAGAGATTTCCAAATTAGATTGGGATTTAGAAATCTTAGAAATTTCCCCTTGTTATCAAATAAAAATCCTTCCTGGGGTCTTCTAGGACTTTCTGGATTCTCTGTGGAACATCTGCTCTGTTTTCTAAAAGTTCATAAACAGGCGGTATTGACCAGTCTCAGACAGAACGCACCTAATCCCTTTAAACAAATACACGTCTAGTCAGTCCTAAGAAAATTTTCTTAACCTCGGTGCTATTCTCCACCTCCAGGATATTGACAGACCAGGTTTAAAGAGCTCCTTTAACTGAATGTGATGGGAATTTTCCTTTCATCAGGAGGGGGCGTGTTATTCGGGAGTGTGTTGGCAGGTGCACCCTGGAACAGCAAGCTATCAGCTTACCCACAAGTGAACAATTACCCGGGTGGCCTGGTTAATCGCAGCAGCTTCACCATGGAAAAGAATAACAACATCCTTTCCATCTCCTCCCAAGGAAAAGAAAGGAGACATCTCACAATTTGTAAGAGGATAATTTCCTAATTACTCCGTGAAGTTTGTTATTTCTGGTGGGTCCTTAATCAGGATGAGAAGAGTGTAATCTGATCTTTCCTTTCATGATGAAAAAACAGAAAGTTACTGACAGTTTTAAGTTTTCAGTGTCTCCCTCTGCAGCTGAAGGAAAATTTTGCTGGTCTCCATTGGAGCTTCAGAGGCAGCCATGTGTGTAGAGGTCCCCAAGCGGAAGTGCCAGAGCTGTTGTGCTTCAGGCTGGTCACAATGTGACTGTTTCATTGCTTGGGGAATGTCCCTCATGAGTGTGTTGAGGCCACAGCAAAAAACATGATTCATAGCACATTAACTTTTAGATGTTTTGGAAATGAAGCTTATCCTCACTTTCAGCAACCATTAAATCCCCTTCAATGCATTTGGCAAAAAGAGGAGGGGTGTTTTCATAGAGACCATTACATGATACCCAATCTCCACCACACAAGAGTTGCTCACAGGAAGAGAAAATGACTTTCTATAAAATCCCTGGTGGGTTCCAAAACTTTCCCACTTACTGTCACCTTGACTTTTCACAACAGACTTGTGAAACAAGGGGAAAAGCTGCTGTTTTAAAGTGGAGATGTTGAAGCTCAAAGTCTAAATGCCCAAATGGAGGAGCTGAGGGAGAGCGAGCGCCCTGTCTGACCTCATCACACCATATACTTCTTGAGGGAAGAGTCCACCTTGGTAGCTCCCCATTTCCAAGCTCTATTTCTATCACCTTTCTGCCTTCCACTCGCTGTGAAGGGGAAGGGGGCTGATAAGCAGGAGTCAGTGGGCAACAGGGGCAGGGATGCAGAAGGCTTGACTTTGGAGGAAAGCCAGGGCTTATCTTAAGAATAGAGAAGGGGTTGGGGATTTAGCTCAGTGGCAGAGCACTTGCCTAGCATGAGTTCGGTCCTCAGCCCTGGGGTGGGGGGGGGGGGGAGGAGAATAGAGAAGGAGGTGAAAAGTGGCTTTAGAGAGAGCTCCTGTTCCAGGTTGGCCCTCCTCTGCTCCTGAAATCCATTCATTAACTCAACAACTATTTATTCTGTGTCTCCCTATGTACCAACCAGGTACCTAATGGGGTTACAGCAAAAGGGGGAAAATCCTTCTCCCTCAAGGACCTTATATTCTAGGGTAGTTTCTATCCAGTGGTCTCAGGCGCTCCTTCGGCTGCTTAGAATTAGGGTGCCTTCTCTGGTTCCTGTTTAGACGCACGGAAGTACTCACAAGTGTGCACTCACATTCACTTAGGCGCGCACACTGCCCCCTGTCTTGGAACCCCCTCTCATGCTGTACACACACATGTGTGTGCTCACGCCTGGACTCACACTCGCTCACAGTGAGCGCTCACACCTGCAGGCGACAAACGCACATGCGCTCACACACACTCCCAGTCTCAAGTTAAGAATTGGGTCCCGGCAGTGTGCAGAGTGTAGCGGGGCGACGCGCCCCTGCAGGGATCTAGGAGCCAGAGTCTCACGTGGTTACACCTGTCTGCGTTTCAGTTGTGCTCTCTGCAGAGGGACCGCACAGGGTTCTTTCTCGCCCTGGGCGTGTTCGGACAGATCGCTGTAGACCCTTTCCAGGCTTCTACGCCCGCTGTGCGTAGTTGCTTCTTCACCCCACAGGCCCGCCCGGGCTTCCCCTCCCAGACCTGGCCTCTCTGGACTGATTCCTCCCTTCCCTAATTATTTCTCGGGCTTAATCTGAAGGGAGGAGAGAGGGAGTGTGGCCCTCAGCTGAGCAGTAGTTTTTGCGCAAGGCACAGGTGGAAAACAATTACAGAGCTCTTTGGAAACAGTCTCAGCCCTGGGTCTGTGGCAGAAACTTGGACTCAGTGGCCTGAAACCAGGCTGAGGAGAACCATCAGGCAGTGCTGCCCCTGGAGGCTGACTGATTAGATGGATGCTCCTTCCTTCCAAAGCATTTAAGAGTGGGTTTGTTTGTTTCCAATCCTAGCAACTGCCTGTGTATGTCTAGCTAGACTCACAACCACCATCTGTAACGCAAGGCTGCAGAAGCTGGTGAGCTCATTTCTTAGATTTAACCTCTACTATGCTCTCTCCACCTGGGGCAGTTCCCTACCAGGCCACCTGTGTTTCCTTGAGCCAGCCAGCGCTTTTGCGAAGTTCTCCCACAGCCAAAACCACCATCTTGTCCTCTCAAGAAGGAGAAAAAGAAAGTGACAAGGCAGGAGGAGCGCAGCCTTCTCCTCTGTGTCCCAATAGGACAGCTGACTCCATTAAGAAACCCCTAGCTCTGAAAGACCTTCAGAACTGAAGGGCGTTTATTAGGTATCCAGGAGGTCAAGGTGCAGGCAAGTTTTCTGGGTACATGGGCCTGAGCAATCCTCTTCTACACCCTTTGTGGATCAGTGCCAACAGCAGGAGACTCACACAGGGCCTGGCTTTCCTCCCTCCTTGACACAGTACAAGAGAACTGTGTTTATCTCTTCCCGAAAGTTAGTTGAAGGAGCAGAGGGTTAAACCATTTTCCAAAACTCTTTGGAAGAGAGATGGACCCCGCTCCTGGGGGATAGGGTTTCTTTATGGGAATCTAAATTGGAAAATTGGGAGCTTGAAGGGAAAATTGTCCTCAGAACTTGTCTGTTTACACTTGTCTCTGGAAGCCTGCACATAGTGTTCCCTTTAATTCTCATGGTGATCCTGCTAGACATGGATTACCATCCCCACTTTACAGGTGAGAAGACTGAGCTTGAGGGAGTCATCAAAACTACTGTTGAGTTATGAATGTGAGAGGCAGAATAAGGTGAACCACCTTCAGCTGGTCTTACTGCCAAGAGGAGCTCATTTTTCAGACTCTTGCAAAACAGTTGATATGGTTGGAAATCAGGATGCTCTCCCTCTACTGGACTCAGTTTTGCCTCTGCCCTGTAAACAGTCCTTGTTCTTTTGTGCCTTCTAGAATCTCTTAGGAGTTTTGCTAGCTTGGAATGCCACTCTCCCTTCCAACATGCAACTCCTACACATCCACCAAGGCCTAACAAACCTTTTCCTGCATGAGCCTTTGCTGGTCACTCTAGCTTTTATCCAGCTTCCTTTATGCCATAGTAACATTTACATTCTGGGTCATAATATCAAACTCTTGCCTGTGTTACTGGTTTTGATGATTCTCTGATTGTTTCCCTTTCATTGGTCTCATTCATTCAGCCACAGTGATCTCCATCAAGGGCAGGGCTATGCACAGACACTTCACTTAGGTATCCCACTGTTTCCAGCATGGTGCTACGGACAAAGTTGCACTTGGGTGACTTTTGTTTGATGATTAATCAGACATATTCTGCATCTGGCCAAATGTTGTCCAAGCAGCTTTTGTTGCAAGACATGGAGAGGTGATCTTAGTAGGTATTTTTTTCCCTCCAGTCGTTAATTAGCAGCTTAACCTCACTGGATGGCTTACCTGCTGCCTGGTTTCTGCAGCCTTGGAAAAGCCTTGCACCTGCATTGATTGAGAGAGTGAGACTGAGAGAGTGAGACAGAGCTTGATTGTACTCTCTATTCACACTGAGACACCAAAGGACTACTTGAAACAGTGTGTCTTTAACAATGCCTATGGTATGTGGTAACTGAGAATATAGAAGTGGAATGCAAGCAATTACATACACAAAAGATCTGTTTAAAATTGAAATAAAACCAGAAGGCAAATTATTGTTTTATTGGAGAAGCATGTATATGCTCCCCATTGAAGATTTGAAGCTATTTAAATATATTGTCTAAGGCCAAATTTTTTTTTCCTATTGCTTGCTCAACATATGTGAGATTTCATCCTTTACCTACATAGCTTATAACACATTTCCACATCCATCATTTCATTTATTTCTAACAGAACACATAGCAGGAATAACAACGTTAATAAAAGAACGTTGGTACTTATTTACCATGCTAAGGACTTTATGCATGTTAGTTGGTTTATTCCTTAACCTTTTACACATGTAGAAACTGAAGCACTGAGAGTTTTTATTTTAGACCATACAGGCTTCCAAGTGACAAAGACTGAATTTGTGCCCAAGTCTCCTAACCTACAAATTGGCAGGGAGAGGTACAACTGCCAGGTTCCCTTGCCTCATGCCTACAACTGCATCTGAGGATCCTTTAACTCAGTACTTTCAGAAAATACCTCTCTCGTGCTGGCCTGCAGGACAGCCCCAGTCTCACTCCGGGAGAAGGTTCATTACTAGGGTTGGTATCCTGGACTCAAAGACAGGGAGACAAGAGAATGGAGCTTGGAGTGAGACCACTGAGCCCAAGAGCTTACTCTGATGCTTGCTGGCCAGATGTGAACTTGGTCATTCACTTAACTTCTCCAGGACAACTTTTATCTTTAGATTAGGAATGATGATCTAAAAAAACTAACAGGGATGTTGTGAGAATCCAATGAGCCAACAAGAATATAAAACGCTTGTAATAAAATTTCCTCCTCCTCCCTTTCCCCTGCAGTTGCAGGGAAGCATTGCCTATCTGGGCACAGGATTATTGGTTTGAATGAATATGGTTATCTGTGCTCCACACTCCTGAATATAAGAAGGCAGGGTGCTCTGAAAGGAAAACTTACTCCCATTATCATTTGGGGACAAGACTTGTCTTCATACTGGAAGTAGGAACCCAGAAGGTAGGAATTAGGTGAGAGAGGGAGTTTTGGCCTGTTGGCCTCTTTCGCTCCGGTGGGGAACTTGAGGTCCCTAGACAGATTGGAGGGTGTCTGTTGGGGACAGGTAAGGCTGGACAGAGAGGCTCTTGATGTGGGTCACACAGTGCAGAAGCAGCACTGTCGGTTACCTGAATGTTGCTGTCTGGCTCTGTAATCCCCACTTGAGTTACATCTTTGTTAAAACCTCTAGCTGGTCTCAGCCATACCACTGTGGACCATAGAGAGGACCCAAGTCTGGGCCTCTTGGGTAAGTAAGAATGGCAGCAGCGTGACAGTCAGCATGAGGAGGTGCCAGCAGAGCCCATTGGTGTAAATGTCCCCAGTACAGACGGGAACAAAGAGCTAGAGTCACCCAAGGGGAAATTCCCTTTCCAGCCAGTGTTCCTGGGGCAGTGAACCATAGCATTCCAGGTCTTACTGAAGGGGTTCTTGAGCAATGGGGGTTCCATTAAAAGGAAGGAGAAGATGCTTGGACCCTGAGTAAGGAAACTAACATGGAACAATACCTTTTGCCAAGCAAGGCTGCTGGGAGCTTTATGGGCATTTTCTAACCTATCTCACAATAAGCTTCAAAGAAGGTTGGACACTTGGCCTCGGAGAGATCAGCAAGCTCTCCCTGAGGGCTCAGCTAGTGTGTAACTGAGCCAGGATCCAAAGCCAGGTCTGTGGGACTCACCTGTTCGTGCTTTCTGCACATTCTGCATGCCATGTGCCCAGGATGGTATGGCCTCTTGGGCTTTTTGTTTTCTCTGACAGAAGGGAGGCAATGTTTATTCCACTGTCTGGGATGGTGAGATCTTTATCGCCCTCAGAAAGGCAAGTATTTAATCTCTAATTGTGCATGACATTGAGCATAGCATATTTTGTATACAAAAATAATTAGGCTAAATACACAGACAGGGCAGATAGGGTCCCTGCCCTCCGGGAACACAAGATCCCCAGCACATGAAAGTGGACCCAAACACCATGCCTGTAAAGCTAGGGTCTCAGCACCATTTCCCCAGGGCCTGTCACATTCAAAGACTGCACTCCTTTCCTTAGCAAGGGTACATCCTGGGCACAAAGGTGTTAGAGGGCCTTCAAAATTCATCCCCACTCCTAGGAAGTGCTGGAGGGGGTCCAGACTTTGGGGGAAGATAGTGGGTTGGAAGGCTTCTTATGGTCTGTGTGGCCTTGGACAAGTTCTTTCCCTTCTCCATGCTTTAGTTTCCCATCCACAGGATTAGACTAATAATGGTACCCGTCTCATAGGCTTGTTGCATGTGTTCAGTGAGATAACACATGGAAAGCACTTAGCACAATGCTGACAGATGGTAAGTTCTCAATAATAAATGGTTATTGTTACAGCGGCTGAGTAGGGGACTTGTCTCTAAAGATGGACTTAGGGATGAGGGAAAGGTTTGTGCTTAAACAGTATTGGGAGGAGAACTTTGCACAACAGAAACACCACTTCTTAACTCTTTGACTGCTCAGTTTCTTCAGATGCTAAGGTTTGGGTCTCTGTGGAGCAATCCCTTGAGTGTCTATCTCTCAGTGAGTCATTGATCTTTAATTCTTTCTTGTGGAGAGATGTGCAGCTCTCTTGAGTCAAAAGATTGGAAGGGTCAGTGAAATGCAGCAGACTAGAGTGTTTAATGAATTGCACGTAGTAGGAACGCAATAAATGCTAGCTGCCTGGGAGTCCCTGGGTCTCCATCTCCCCAGATCTATGGAAGGAGGCTGATGTCCTTCTAATATTTGCCTAAGGAATTCAGGGCAGAGCCATCAACCTCATTGGGTGAGACAACTTGGGGTTACTGAGGGGCTACAGGGTGGATGGAAGGCTCCAGAATATCCTTTTCTTCCTGGGAGAGTCCCCAGAATGTTCACCCCTTGCTCGTGCAGAACTTGCCAGAGAGTGACCAAGAGGCCTTAGTAACACAAGGCCACATGCTTCAGAAAATCTCTTTTTGTTTCTTCTTGGCAGAGGACCCTGTACAACCCAGGCTTTAAGCTTAATGGGCTGTCAGGAGAAAGAAAAAAAAATCTGCAGAACTAAGGGAGAAAAAGATTAAACTAATAATAAAACCAAACTCAAACATCGCTGCCTTCCCTCCCCTCCACCCCACCCCTTACTCTGCTGTCTTCTAGCCAGTTCCCCTCCCAGGCAAATAATATTTATTCCATGAGGTCCTGACACACCAGTCCGGAACAAGACAATGCTTGATTGTTTCTTCCTTCCCCCTGCGGCAAATGATGGGCTGGAGCACAAGACGTGGAAAGGGAAAGGAGTGAGTTTGCTGTTCTTCTCGTGGGACCCAGCTCCCAGCGCTGTCAAAACAAGCCCAAGGCGCAGCGGGGGAGGGGAGCAGCCCAGAGATTAGTGCAGCTACTGCCCAACCTGCTCGGAAAGTTTCACTCTTTTAGCAAAGTTCCTGGCAGCTGGGACCACTTAAACGGCTTTTGCTTCCATTAAACGGGAGAGTCATTAAGTCATGGAGCTTAATGCAGCTCTAAAGGGCCTGGGGAGTCATTGCCTCAGTGAAAAGTGCCAATTCATTGTGTGGTAGATAAAAAAACCTGGAGATTCAAATCAGAGGTGAGTTTCTCTAGCATTAGGGATTGATGGCTGACCCCAAAGTGACCTTGTGCTGAAAAAAAAAAAAAAATAAAGTTCTCCTGTAAGTCAAAGACTCAAGATCACAGAAGGTATGGAACCAGGCAGAAGGGTTGGAGTGTTTTCCCAGGTTCTCAGCTTGTGTTCAGTCTGTTCAGAACCCAGAGACTCAGAAAGATCTCTTGTCCATGTTAGGGTTTATCAACCGGGTACGTGTTGAAGGGAAGACAGTTTGTATTGCCCCAAAGTCGGCTTCCTCTGGTATTAGGTGATCACCATCCTGAGCTTAGATGAGGCAGTTAGTTCTGCCTGTCCTTAAAAGGAGCAAGTCTGTCCCTTTCTTCTTTGAACAGTGCCTAGCACAGTGCTTGCAGAGTATTTACAGAAAAAAGGGAGTGGGAAAAGCTCAGGCTGCACCCACACTGTCCTTTCTCAGATGGGAGCCCACTCTACCACTCAGCACAAGTGGCTAAACCAGCCGGGCTGCCAGAGCACCTGACTGCTCACCAGAGCTATGTGAGGACCTGCTTCTGGGCCGTACTCATCAGTTTGTGAGAGCTTTCATTCATTTCAACTCATAATTCAGCAAGGTGAGCAGGGGAGATATTACTATCCCCATTTTAGAGTAAAAGAAACTGAGGGTCAGAAAGGTTAAGTGACACCTACCAAGCATCTAAAACCCCGGGACTTTTGATCCCTAATCCTCGGCTCTGAAGGCTAACCCTGCATGCTCTCTCATAAGTGACTGTCAAATTCAAGCACTTGGCTTCTGACTGGGTCTCTGCGCTTTGACAGTCTCCACCTTTCACTTGTCAGGACCCCGTCACTCTGGTGTCCCCACCCCTCCACCCGCCTGGTGCCACCAGAGGTCTTGCAGTGGAAGGCAACCAGAAGAAAGATGAAGAGGAGCCTCTTTCTTCCAGCATTTGACTGAGGTCAGGAAGCATTCAGGAGAATAATGAAAAGGTTTGGGACCGATGCCTTTCGCTCATCAGCAATTTCATTCTTTCCTGCGGCTGAATGGGAGGGATCGACTGCACCTGCACCATGATAAAGCTGTGGGATCTGGGGGTGGGACAATTGCCAAAGGGGTGACTCCAGGAGTTCTTGGCTCCCTGGAACTTCAGTGGGTGGGTGAGGGGGGCATGCAACCTCGCTGTTGCCTGGTGGAAGGCCTGCATCCTAGAAATGCCACTCCTAACAAGAATTTTGACGGGCTGTATGATCCACGGCCAAAGAGGTTTGACCTGGCTGGACACCCTGGGGTAAACGACAGTCTGGTTTATCCCATGTGGGATTACTCAGCCTATAAAAGTGCTATTTGTTCAGGGAGGGGCAGATCCATATCCCATCTGTTGACACCTGGAACATAGAGGAGCGAGAGCTGCACCTCCTTGCCCATCCCAGAGCCCTGGCTGGGGCACTCCCTGCCAAGCTGATGTGGTTGATGAGAAGAATACCTGGTGGGTGAATGCAAGGAGAGCCTCCCATTGGCAGCCGCCACCTCTGCTGAGAGCCATGATTGCCACTCAGTGGAATGGAAGGCCAGGCAAGTAACCTAAGAGCACTGTTCCCAACATATTTCCCTCAGACACATGCCTCGAGTGGGCCTGACCATGTCGAGGAAAGCAGGCTCCCCTGCTCCCAGAAGATGCCTCTTCAAGAGTCTCTCTGAGTGTTTCCAGCATTTCTTTTCATGGTTGTGTTGGTTTTGGCTCCAAGACCAAACAAGTAGAAGACTCAGGAGATTTTTAAGTCTTCGGTGACAGGTCTGAGCAGGGCGCACCCACCCTTTCACCATGGTGTCTTCATGCCATGTCAGTCCAGAGGGCAGGAGAGCAGAGAGGAGGAGCAGAGCTGCCTGATGTTCGCAGGGGGATTTACTCAGTTTCAAGGTCATGTCATGAACAGGGGATGATTGTAGCAGCGACTGGCATTTGGAGGGAGCACAAACAGAGTCAGTGCCCAAGACACACAGGCTCCAGTCATCCCTCCGGCTTGAACCACCTGCATGACCTTGGGTAGCTGAGTCGATCTTTCAGAATCTCCATTTCCTCACCTGTAAACAACAGAAAGTGGATTGATGCTTTCCCAGGGCCCCTGCCAATCTGACATTTGATGAATATTCAATGACTAATCTCAGTCTTAATGTCATTTATTTCAGAGAAAATGTAGATGTCCCAGGCCAGGGAGGATGTGTGCTTTGAGTAGATTTTCCTGCTGTGCTGAGAGAATCTCAGTGCTCCACCCCCTTGCCTGCCCATCCCTTTTGTCTGCCAGCTTCCCCACAGGCTTGCCCAGTCTTTCAGAGGTGCTGCCCAATAACCATGATAGGGCTGGGAGGTTGGGATCTCCATTCCAACCTCAGGGACTTTTCTGCAGGGTGGTGGTCTCATCCACCAAATAGATAAACAATCCATCCTAGGAAGGCATTTTGGGAAACTTCGGTGAAAGAACCAAGAGGAGCATGAAGAAGCTCTTTGTGGATGCTGAGTATCTAAATCCTGGGGCCTTTGGAAGCCAGTGGCCCTTTACGAACAGGCTGCACTCCATGGAATGTTGTTGGTTTCCTAGTTTATATGGAGGTAAGGCCTCCTGCAGATGCTGGTGACTTTTTTCACATGCTTTGTGAACTTGGATCAAGACAGCCTCTTTTTGGATTAGTTCTGAGCCTGGTTTCAAAGCATCTTTATGGGACAGTGAATGGTCTTGCAATGTGATTTGGTGAGCCTTTTACAACTTCACTCATCAGGCCTTGGGGACCTGGGTTTGCTTCAGCCGATGCAGCTAGGATACCATGCTGGAGGCAGCTGAGTCATGCAAGCAGAGCCCCGTTACCTGCCAAACATAGCTTTCCTGGATCTACCTTTCCGGTGTGATGAACTCGAAGGATTAATCTGAGAGCTCCTCCCTCCTCTTCTCTCTTCACCCCTCCTTACCCATGTCCCTCCTTTCCCAGGTCCCTCACCCCATAGCTTTCTGCTTCTCAGCTGGGAGCTCCTGAGCTGGGAAGAGTGATTAGTTTCTTCCTAAAACAAGTCAGGCTATGGTCTGGTCACCCTGGGGATGAAGGGACTCCGCTTGGCAAGAACCCTGGAATGGATGTGGAAATGAGTAGACAGGGTCCTTCAGAACCATCCAGAACTTCCTATATGTTCCCAAATCTCTCAAATTCTTTCAGGATTCTGAGGCCTTGAGTTTGTTTCCTCTGGCTAGAATCTTCCATCTTCATATACTTGACTTTTAAGATTCTGTTTTTTAAGATTCATCACATCCTTCAGGAAGTGAACCATGTATTTTGTAAGTGTTAATGAAGCATCTGCTACATACTAGGCACTATTCTAGAAGATAGGACACGATGGTAAACAAAATATCCCCAAATCCCACCATCCATGGAAATTATAATGAAGTGGGGCAGACAGAACACAAAAAAGGTATATATTAATATAATTTTGATACTTATATATTAATATAGCATTGATACTTATATATTTTTGTATATATTTTATGTAAATATATATGATATCATATCATGACACATATAATGATAACCTTAAATTCAATTGAGAGAACTGAGAGTGGAGTTTTGGTTAAGGATCCCTCTGAGGGAGCAACATTGAAGCAGGAAACCAAAAATATTAGGGAGTGAGCCATCTAGATATCTAAGCACTAAAGGTAGGAAAAACTAAGTCCAAAGGCCCTAAGTTAGAAATGAGTTTGAATACGTATTTAGAAAAGTCAAGGACACTAATAGGGCTGGAGATTACTGAATGAAGGGAGAACGAGAGTAGGCAAAAAGTCAGATAATGGGGGTAAGATCATGTATAGCCTTGTGGACCCCTGAAAGGATTTTGACTTTTACTCAGAAGCCACTGGATTTTTTTTAAGAGAGAGGGATAGTGAGAGAGAGAAAGAGAGAAACAATTTTATTTAGTTCTTTACGTGGCTTTCATTGCTCCGAGACTTCATTGTGTACATGGTGCTAGGGTTTGAAATCATGTACTCACACATACCGAGCAAGCACTGTAACTGCTGAACCACCCCTCCAGCCCGGCCATTGGATATTTTTAAACAGAGGAGTGACATCATCAGACTCAAGTTGCTATAGTATTGCTCAGGTCACTTTATAAAGAAGAGATTGTGGGATACATGAGTGGAGGCAGGAGGTTAATGAGGAGATAACTTTAGTCAGTCAGGCTGCAAGATTACTTGGACTATGGCAAGGGTTCTGCAGATGAAGAGGAGGGGCCAGAATCTGGAAATACTTTGAAGATAGAGTCAACAGGATTTCCTAAGAGATGTAGGAGATATTGAGGAGGTGAAGATGGCATCAAGTCATTTGTTGGAGCAATCCAAAGAATGGAGCTGCATCAGCTGAGATAAGGAGGATTGTGGGTAAAGCACATTTTTTGGTTGGAAAGATCTTGACTTCAAGTTTGGACAGGTTTAAATTTGGAATGCAGTGGGAAAGCAAGCCAGTTCAGGAGTGGTCAGGCTTGGAGAGATGTTGTGGGGTTGTTGGTGCATAGAGTATATATAAAGAGAAAGAGTGGATAAGGTTGCATAGAGAATGAAAGCATCCCAAAGACTGAAACTTAAAGGGTCCAGAGCATTTAGAGGTCAAGGGCATCTGCAGGCTGCTGAGAAGTAGAAGAGGGATCAGTGAGGGAAGTAGGGGAGGGTTGCATTTTGGATGTCAAATGAAGGAAGGGTTCCTCCAATGAAAGTGAGGTTGACTGTCAAGTAGGGCTGCTCAAGGACTGGGAACTGAGTACAAAATCTAGCAATTCAGAGGTCACTGGTGATGTTGCCAAGGATACTTTCATAGGCTCTAGAGAGAACTGGAGGAGAGAAATGAGAGATAGCTTATATAAATAGCTCTTTTGAGGAATTTTGCTAGAGAGGCAATAGAGAGATGGGTCACTGGATGGAAGAAAATGAGGGTCAAATCAGTTTTTAATAGAACCCATTGTCACATATTTTGAGAGCTTAGCCCAGGGTCAGGAGAAGAGACTGAGAAGAGGTAGTTTTTATCTTCTCCCCATCAACCTTTGACCTTGAACTCTCATCCCAGTTCTGCCTTTCTTTTGCTCAGTGCTAAGGGATGTGGTCATTTTTGTTTAAATATATTCAGCCCACTAATGGTATTTGGCAGACCAAAAAGACCATCTGCCATTTCACATTGGATATCTGCCTACCTTGCCATGTCAGTTCTTTTCTAGAGGACTGACATTTGGCTATAGAAATCATTGATAATGCCTGATTGACATGTTATAATGTAATCTTTTAATTATGTGGTGAAATGATGTCACTTCCAAGGCAGGCATTATATTGTTCATAATTTTTCACAATAATTAAGCAACAAAGACATTGCATCAAGTAACTAAAGAGTTTTCTGGGACTCTAAAGATTAGTACCAGTTCTTTGTCTTTCTATGAATATTTAAACAATGGCTAATACTCTTCTAAAGGTGATGGAGCATGTGGCAGAGGATATGGGTTCTATTTCAGCCTAACACAATATATGTATATCAGTAAGAAACCATATAAATGCCTGGTCCTATTTTACAAACTTCAGTTGGATTCTATCAGAACACAATAGTGAGCAATAACATCAATGCTATAAAGACATTAACATGGAAATGTTTGACTCATGTCGGAATTATTGGGATTTTTCTTCCTTTATAAATAGGCACATTATTTCCCTTTAGAATCTCTTAATTCCAACACACATTCTTTCCTTTAAGTATTGGTAGTGTAGAAAAAAAAGTAGTGAGTGTTGAGGTCAAGCAGATCTACATTAAAACCCCTACTTTACTGCTTGTCTCTTTTTATTAATTTTTGTTAGTGCATTATAATCTTACATAATAGTGGGAGTTATTGTCACATATTCATACTTACACACAACATAATTTGATCAATTTCATTTCTTAGTACTTCCCTTCCCCTACCCAACCCTTCCCCTCACTCTGATCCCCTTCCTCTAATCTAATGGTCTTCCTTCTATATTCATGCGACTTCCCCTGCTTTTTCCTCTTTTTTTTTCTT
Organism: Aplodontia rufa; assembly: GCA_004027875.1. Taxonomy (NCBI): domain Eukaryota; kingdom Metazoa; phylum Chordata; class Mammalia; order Rodentia; family Aplodontiidae; genus Aplodontia; species Aplodontia rufa. The sequence continues at coordinate 20,618 of PVKS010011180.1, forward strand.
TCTAGCTTCCACACATGAGAGAAAACATACACCCCTTGACTTTCTGAGTTTGACGCATTTCACTTAACATAATGCTTTCAATTTCCCTGAGCTGTTTAAATATGAGATCATGCACAACCTTTTTCTGTGAGCTTCAGTTTCCTATATATAAAATGGGAATAGGAATACTTACACTCCTAGGGTTACTGGGGTTACTGTGAAGTTTAATTTAAACAGGAATGTCAATGGCTGGCAAAGAATAGACAAATAATGATAGCAATTAGTATAATTAGCAGTACTGGTAGTGGTAGCAAGGGTGTTGATGCTGGTTGTGATGGACATAGTGTTCTAGGGGAGGGAAGTGAGAGTAGCTCACCTCCGCCCTCCTCTCCTCACTCCTATCAGCAGGTGGATGTGGGTGTGTCTCTGATCCACACCATTCATCTGTACTGGCTTTCACACATTCATTAATAATTTACTAAGAGTCTTGGAAGTTCCAAGAAGCAAAACTCCCTGTCCTCATAGAGCTTATGTTCTAGTGGGTTTGGGACACAGCCTTAGTTGCCCCACATTTAATTATAGCTCTTTCACATCTCCCATTGTTCTTGCTTTAAATCACCATACAATCACCAGCCTATGCTGCTCAGGTAAGAATAAGCTGAGTCAACTTATGGCCCTCCCTGGACACACACCAGCCACTAGTGATTTTCTCCTGTTGCCAGAGAGTAACCAACTTACAGTCTGTTTTTCCTAAGACTGTTTTGCTTTTTTTCTCAGAGTGGAAGGGATATGTCCCAAATCAAGTCAGTTAAGGAGTCGTGCCTCTCTTCCCTGAAATTGGGTTTTGAGGCTGACTGAGTCACTGTACCACTTTGGCTCTGTGCCACAGAACTCTCATGTCTTGTTTTGCTCTTTTACTTGTAGGATGGGTAGAAAGGAGTCCTAGGTGTTTGGAAAAGAGGAAAAACCTGGGATCCCTGGAATTGTCTTGGGGGAGGAGGCCAGGGGATAAAGGCAGAGGGGTAAACTTAGAGCCTGGGCTGCACTGGAAATCCCTGTTCTCCTGGAAACAGGTCATGAAGCTATTTATAAACAATAAGCGATGTGGTTCCAGGTCATTCCAGCCAGGTGTTTCTTCCTGCAGGCCTCAAGCGTGAGTGCTTGTCCCCCAGCTGTCAGCGTGAATGCAGTGCAAACTGTGGTCTTGTCAAGTGTGGACAGTGATGAGATGGAGCAAACCAGTTTGGCACCAGCGTGAACCCTTCACCTAAAACTCAACTCAACCCCAGGGATTTCTGAGCTGTCGAAGAGAAGAAAGTGTGATGGCTTTCCTTGTTTAATCAGGCCCTGTTAAGCTCCCTTGAGGCTAAATAGGGAAGAAAGGGCCATGAGTGTTATGTCTTTCTGTGGGAACAACCCTTTCTCCAAATAGACATGTAATCAAAGAAAAAACAATGTTTACTGCTTTTTAAAACACTGACCCCACCATTGTAGAAATTCTGGAATTTCCATAATGTAGCAAAGTAGCAATATATGTAGTGGAAATATATGTGTTAAAACTAAATCAAATTAGGTTTAAGTGGTTCCCTCCCTTCATTTCTTTGTTCTTTGTCATTCATTTCCATGTGCAGTTAGAACTGCCAGACACTCAGAGGAAGTCTGTTCCAAGGCCCATAAAATAACAGCTCCTGTTTCTCCAGCTTGATACCCACAGCAGTGTCAGGACAGGCAGGTGCATCCTCAACTGAACACCAATAATTAAGGACTTAGTGAGTTCTTTATGTTTTACTAACCCTTAAGTCAACAGTCTGCTACTCATTCATTGGCAAATTTTCTTTGTGATAATTACTACTCTTCCCACAGGTACATTTTTCTAGAAATAAATGATTCAATATTGGATGACTTTAACCAGGAAAATACTTGAAGCCCTTAACTGTACTTGATTCCAGTAGACATTACAAATTAGTCTCAACAGAACAACAACAACAAGGATTAGATAAAATTAAGCTAATTACCATCCCCTTGTCCAGAAAAACAACAAAAAAGGTAAAGCAATTCATCATACATAGAGGCATTATTGGGAGTGATTAAGATCTGTAGTCAGATAGACACTATTTTGAACTAGTAACTACCAAGGTGACCTTGACCCAGTTACTTGGCTTCTCTATGCCTACTTCATAAGGCATTGCTAGACTTGTGAGAATAAGACATCATGTTACAGTTACTAGATGATGGATGATACTCAGTCAATTAAAAGAAAATTATTTTGATGGTCATGAGTGCAGATAATAATATGGGCTTCCAAGCTACAGACATTGTAGGCCATCAGGGGTTCAAATCACTGTACTCTAGGAATTTCTGCCCTAGGAAAAGATAAAAATAGTTCTCATCATAAACAACCACTAATTGTATGATTCCACTTATATGACAGGTACTGATTAGACAAATCTATAGAGACAGAAAATAGATTGTAGTGATTGGGGGATGAGGTAGAGGAAAAGTGACTGCTAATGGGTTCAGGACTTCTTTTTGGGGTGGTGAAGATGTTCTAGTTGCACAAGTCTTTGGATTAAGCATTGAATTATAGACTTTAACTGAATGAACTGTATGGGATGTAAATTATATCTCAATAAAGCTATTATACCCATACAATTCACTCATTTAAAGTGTATGATTCAGTGGTTTATTAGCTCTCATTTATTGCTCAGTTAATCTTGATAATATCCCTGGGTTTTTATTTCCCTTAAGTCAAGAAAACTGAAGTGAGGTATGTTAAGCAACTTAGCACAACCCATAAAATTAGCATTTAATGGGGACAGAACTTACCTATTGACTGATTGGATCTTGGATTCACAGAATTGGATTAATCATAATCATCGGATCATGGCACATTATCCCTATGTTCATTGAAGGCTATCATCTTTCATATTGTTTTACTTTATTTTATGTGTGACTATATACCAAATAATATAATAAACACTTCTGAAGTCACTGTCCAAACCAAGCCAGAATATTACCAATAACTTAAAACTCCATTCTAACCCAATATCTCTTCCCCAGAGATAATCATTTTCCTGAATAGTGTGCTTAGCATTTCCTTGGCAATCTTAAAAGTTTTTTTCACAGCAATATGTATGCCTAATTGGCATATTTAGTTTTGCTTAGTTTTCAAACTTCATAAAATATATGTATCATGTTGAATGCAGTTTCTGGAATGTGATTTTTTTCATTCAATTTGATGATATTTAGATTCCTCCATCTGAAAGAGGAAGAATGCTCTCATGCTTTAAAATATTCAATTTTATCTAATTTTATATGTTCAATGACACATTTATGTTTATATGAACATAGTTAACTTTGATATTTGTAGTGAAATATGTCCAAATACATTGGATTTCATCAGAAATAAAAAATTTCCATTTTATGGTTATACCATTATTTATTTATGCATTTTCCTTCCGTGGTATTTAAGTTGGTTCCAGGTTATTGATATAGTTGTTTTTTTGTATCTGTGTTTCCTGCTATACACATATTAAATTTTTTCTTGGGTACATACTTAGAGAAATAGCAAGTATAGGTTTGCTGAGTATGCACTCATTCAGCCTTACAAATAATACCAGGTGTTTTCTAATATCATACCACATATGTGATCCTGTTGATATCTAACATTTGGTATTGTCAGATTGCCAAGATTTGTCAGTCAAATGGGTGTCAATGGGCATTTCACAATGATGAAATTTGATCTGTGTTTTCATGATAGTTGGTACACATCTCTTTATTTGTTTATGGGTCATATGTGTTTCTTGATCCATAAAATGCTTTTTTTGTGGTTTTTGCCTATTTTTCTATTGAGTGGAGGTTTTCTTGCTTATTTGTAGAAGTGCATTATATATCATATATGCTTTTACATATGTAGATGTATACATACACACATATATAATACACACACATATATAATACACATACAATTTTTTTGCCATGTTGATGATCAAACCCAGGTTCTCATGAATGCTAAGCAAGTGTTCTAGCACTGCACTACACTTCCAACCCAACTTTATATATTTTTAAAACTAAACTTTTGGTTTTTTTATTGTCTTTGTATACTTCAAACATTTTTCCCAAGTTTGTAAGCTTGTATCTTTAACTTACACAAAAATTCTGAGGTGTTTTTTTTTTTGACATTTGTTTTCCAGAGAACATTTTTTTCTCCCATCCCCCTGTCTCTCCCTCCCCCATATATATATATGGTTCCCCTAGATTATGTGTTGCTATACCTTTGCTAGATCTAATAACATGAGTTTGGCAACCTTTCACCAAGCCTGGATTTTGCTGTAGCCTCCATAAATGAGGGAAAACATTCAACACTTGACTCTCTGAGTTTGGCTAACTTTGCTCAACATGATTTCTTCCATTGCCATCCATTTACCTTCAAATGCCACAATATTGTTGTTTCTAAATGCTGAGTATAATTCCATTGTATGTATGTGTATGTATGTATGTATGTATGTATATATATATATATATCACAGCTTTTTTTTTTAGAAGGAAAGTGAGAGAGAGAGAGAGAGAGAGAGACAGAATCAATTTTTATTCAGTTTTTCATGTGGCCTTCATTGCTCCTGCTCTGATACTTTGCTGTGTACATGGTGCTGGGGTTTGAACCCGAGTACTCGCACATGCTGAGCAAGTGATCACTGAGCCACTGCTCCAGCCCCTATACCACAGTTTTTGATCCATTCATCCAGTGAGGGGCATCTGGGTTGATTCCATAATTTAGCTATTGTAAATTGAGCTGCTATGAACATAGATTTTCCTGATTCTAACTCCTCTATCAGCTAACCCAGAAGAGGAAAAGCTAAATACTGAGTTTTAATATAGTTTAAATTGATGCATTTTTTCTTTTACAAATAGCAATTTTTGTGTCTTGAGATTTCTGTCCGTCACCCAATGTCTTAACCACGCCTGTATATCTTCTGAGAGTTTTATGGTTTTACTCTGATATTTAAATTCTTAACCCACTTGGAATTGATTTTTGATGGTGTGAGATAGGGATTCATTTTCTTCTATTTCCATATTAAAAAGCCACCTTTTCCAACAAAGGCAGGATTGAAGCCAAGATATATCCAATTTGAAAGCCCACGTTCTTAATTTTGATACTATTCCAAAGAAACAATAGCAAGGCATTAGTTTGTTTAATGAATAAGAACTAACTAAGCACTATGGAGTAAAGAGAAGTGAGGCAGTATCTACCCTCAGCCTATCGCCCATTAGTAGGAGCTGAGGGATAGACTGGATTCTTCTTTTCAAATGACTTCTTCCCCTGTTAGATTTTGTGATAACACAGTCCAGGTCATCTTTTGGCATTGGCAGTTCCATAGAGGGGCTTCTTTGATAAGCTGTGAGTCTCACTTCTTCATTTCATACTTCCTTCATTTCCTGAGCTTAATGTGACATTGTGGAAAAGAACCACAGAGACAGACAAAACTGGTTCTAAGACTCAGACCTACTATATGTCCACCTTAAGGAAATTAAACTCTTTCTGAACCACAGTTTTTTCATCAATAAGATGGGAACAATAATTCCTAACTCCTCCAAGAGTTGTTGGGATGATTACACACAGGATGACAAGAAGATACTCCACATATATGTTATTCTTCTTCCCAGACACTGCCCATCACCTACAAGTTACCAAGTATACTTCTATTTTCTCCCATTCATTTATGCTTACCATTCTGCTTTCTGTTTCTATTTAGCTTAGGCTTCCTCACCACAACCTCTTTTTTGATCTCCCAAATTCTGGTGTATGGTGCCAGAACCTGGTAGCCAAATCTGAAGTGACCAGTAGTGTCACACAAATGCACTGCAACACTAATGTCCTCTTGAACTTCATACATGTGATGCTACCATGCCTATGACTGAAAAGTGGGGATCAGAATGTGTAACACATACCCCATAATTCTGTGAGTTTCTTTCTCTTGTTGAACTTTCTTCTGTCCTTTCCACCCAGAAGATGGCTAACAGGGTTATTTTCTTCACAGTATTCTTCCTGTGCTCAAGAACAGCAATGTGCTCTCTGGAATCCTTCCATGCTGTCCAACCACTGCACTCCATCCACATTTTTGCTTCTCCCTCCTTTACTGGCTCCTCCTCCCTTGTCAGTCTGATTTTCTAATGATCACTTTATGCCCGCTCTACATTCATTGCTATCTTAAAAACATTCACCACAAATAATAACATTTAATACATAAGTGAAGTATTTTTCATATCTATTTTCTGCTGGCATCTCAACGAGGAAGACACTTGACCATTATTTTCCCAACTTTGTTGATGAGGCTCAAAGACTAACTTGTCCAAGGTGAGGTCACGCTGTTGGCAAGTGGCAGAGCTACTATTTTTGACTCAGAACCAGGGATTTCATCTTCAAGGATACAGCTCTTTGCTTAACATCAACAAAGAACCTTTGTTTTTAAGTATAAAAACAGAACCAATTTAAGCAAAAGAGAGTATATTGGAAGGAGACTGGATACTGAGTAATTCACAAAATTAAAGAGAAATGGCTGAAAAACCACTCCTCAGGAAGATGAAGAATCAGAGTAGCCCCAAACATCTAAATAACAAGAGGTCACAGAACTTACCACTGGGCACAGTCACTGTAGGACACAATCCTAACTCCTTTTTGTTCCTCTGTGACCCCCAACTCAAAATGCAAATCCTCAGTAGGAAAAGAACTTAGCACACTCATTCACATCTCTACTAGAGATTGGGATGGAGGGATTGGACTGTCATTCCCATCTGGACTTCCGCCTCTCCCAAAGAGCTGACAGAAATGGCAGATGCCCAACACAACCTCCTAGAATATTATCCTGTCTTGTCATTTCCACCTCTAGGTGAAGACCTTGTCACTTCAGCATTTCTGTGAGCTCCTGCGGTGTAGCCCTCCTTCCTCCACTTCTTCCAGGAATTTCACACACAGTAGTATGAACTCAATAAAGGCTAAATCAATGATCTTTGAATGACTGAGCTAGGGAAAGAAGTCTCTGTTCTCAGAGGACTTCAGAGCAAGCCTTTTGGTTGCTTTCCCAGTAAAAACAAAAACAAGAACAAAAAGTCAGCCATCAAAACACAGAAGAGAGAAAGGCTTTTCTGCACATGCTTTCCCAGGTGCCTAGAGCTAGTTTTGAGAAGCCTGGGTGAGAGAGGCAAACTCCCACTCAGTCCCTAACATCACTACCTGCCTGGATGTTTACAGCATTTTCTTCTTATCCCTGGGCAGGGAGGATTCCCTAGTTCTGCACAAACAGCAGGGGTGAGAGGGAAAATAACCCCCACACCACACACAGCACTGACGCCATCTCCAACACCCATGCGGCTCTATGTCTAGCCCGTCATTAACCAGCGAGTAATGAGGAATAGGAACATCTCCAGGTCCTGGCCTATGGGTGCTCTTTCTTGTACTATTTACAGGTCCTTGGGATTTGTCCTTGTGCCAGAGGTGTGAGAAGGGAACCAGTTGATCTCAGCAATTTCTGCTATGAGGTCATAGGGCACTATGAGGGTCACCTGAGCCTGGAAGACTGATTACCAAAGCCACTGAGCCTTAAAGATAGGGGTGGAGCTTAAGGGAAAGAGGGGCAGGAAGGGGAAATTTGGTTCAACTAAACCTAAGCCTTATTTTAAAAAAATTATTTTGGTAAGGTTCCAGTTATGCTTCTCAACAGAACAAATTTGTACAGTGTTCCAAATGTACAAGTTGGAAAGCGACTACAAATGAAAACAATCTGGTGACACCTAAAGCCAAAAATAAGCCCAAATTGATCTTAATTATTTAACTACCTTGGGCTAAGTAAACTTTGAATGCTTTGCAAACTAACGTCTGAATCAACCTTCTCACTCACACTGAAGATTCCAGAAAGTGACATTGGAAGAAATGGGCTTATGCCTCTGATGCCATGAGGATCACAAGGCTTGCCCTGGCTCACTCCAAGAGCTGTGTGTAGAATCAAAATAAGTTAATGAGAATGAGAGCTCTCCAACAAGTGGGGGTCGCATTAGATCCTTGTGAGCTGGCGGCGGGGTGGAGACTGTCCAGGTGGCTCCTTGGTACATTGTTGTCCAGATCTGCCCTCTTTTTCTTCATGATCTTAATTTTCACTCCTTCCTCAGATGCGTCACTCTTCATATCTCACTGAGTCCTTCTTTCTGAGCCCCCCTCACACATACACACACACACGCGCGCGCACACACATGCACACACACGCACACGTGCACACACACGCACACACACACACACACACACATGCACACACACACGCACACACACGTTCAAGGCCTTGGTTAAGATTTCCCAGACTGGCACTGGAATGGTGGCTTGGTGGTTATGGCGCTTGCCTGGCATGTGCGAGTATGCAAGTTTGAACCCCAGCACCACGTGCACAATGAAGTGTCTGAGGAATGAAAGCCACATGAAAAACTAAATAAAAATTGCTTCTCTCTCTCTCTCTCTCTCTCCCCTCTTTCTTTAAAATAAAAATAAAAAGATTTCCCAGACTGTCATGGATCCCCAGTCCCCAGAATGGACCGCAGACTAAAGAGACTTTTTAGAGCAGATCAATTTGAGAGATAAATTTCTTCAGAAAGTCATAATTCTCATTAGGGCTATGAGAAGTCTTCTAGGAAGGGTGCTTGTATTCCTGTGCTCCTTAATTGGTTAGTACTTAATGATTTGTTTGACCATAGAAACAATATTTCAAATATTGCTCATTAGCATCCTCCAAAGTACAGTTTGGTAAACGTTGTAAATGATGATGATGACACAATACCCATTAATTAAATCCTGACAGCATGTCAGGCATGAACATTTAATTCCCAAACAAGCTGATGAGACATGTGCCATTACACAAGGACAGAAAGTGGAACTGTGATCAAAACCCAGGTCCGGCTATTTCTGTTTGACAAATAAGGGAAATGAAACTCGAGGAGATTAAACACTTTAACCAAAACTCATAGCTAGTAAGTGTTGGAATTGGGCCATGAACCTACATCTTGCATAGAGGTCTAACTTTAAATACCCTGATCACTGCACATAGGAGCTTATAACCTGTAGACCTGACTTCACACAAGTCCTTTGGAGTGGGGAGGGGGGCATGGCTTCCACTCTAGTCCGTATAGCAGAGTGTAGAATTGGATAGGTAGACAACTGGCCCAGTATATGGCCCACAACAACCCACAAAATGGTCCCAGCTACACCCTAGTTTAGAAACACTAATTTCCAGATTTCCTATGCATAAAATAGGAAACCCAGACTGGAGAAATGGAGTGGTTCTGAACAACATGGCTCCACCAGGCCGCAGCCACATTGATCTGAAGAGCTCTAGAGCCAGTCCTTCCCACACGTCTAACCCACCCTCCCTGCTCCAGAGCTGTGATAGGCATTCTCGTGCTCCAAGCTTTTAGGACCTGGCTGCTTCTCACTAATGGAAACCTGTTGTGTTGCCTGTTGCTATAAACACATTGCCAATTTGCATAAGTATGTGACATTGTAAAAGTTCCTAAAAGATCTTATCCACATTGCTGGCACAGGGCCCACATAAAAAGCCAGGTAGAAAGACAAAGTGTGTGTGTGTGTGTGCGCGCGCGCGCGCGTGTGTGTGTGTGTGTGTGTGAGAGAGAGAGAGAGAGAGAGAAAGAAACCTTCTCTTTCTTTTGTTCCCTATGCAGGTGAACATGGCAAGAAATAGAAAGCGTATCTAATCCAGAGGCAGTGAGTGTAGCTTGCTTTATTTTGTTTTGAAATTATTTGAGAGTTATTTTTCTTTATCTCCTAAGCCAGCTGTCATATTTGAAGAGCAGGATGGAACTGTTAAGATTATATAAATGGATTATATAAATGCTTTAGAACAGCAGGCTCTGAGTGCTAGAGCCTCACGGAGTAGGGAGAAGCTTTTATGTTCAGAGGTGTCACTTTACAGATATGGAAACTGAGGACTGTGACCTGGATAAGACAGCCATGGTCCAGCTGGAAGGAGAGCCAGGACTCCTGATTTCCATACCTGGGCTCCCCAGAACATTTAATCAACCAAATTGCTCACCCTCATTTTCAACAGAGTAAAATACGCTCAGATACAAGAAGACAAAATTGAATCCTTCCAAGTTTCAGAACCAAGATTTAACAAGCTCTCAGTCTCCAAGAAGTCCCTAACCTGTCTCTTTCAGTATCAATCAACCCTTTAGGACCACCAACCCTGAGCCAGCAGAGTGGTACGTTCTTTAACTTATAATTTCTTTGAACCTTCTGAATCTATGAGGTAGATGCTATTATCCCTGCCATTCAGATGTAGAAATTAAGATATAGAAAAGTTAAATAATGTGCCTCAGTTACCCAGCTGGAAGAGACATTGTGATTAAAAACCAGTGCTGGGGCTGGAGCAGTGGCTCAGTGGTTACAGTGCTTGCCGGGCATGCGCAAGTACGCGAGTTCAAACCCCAGCACCCCATGTACATAACTGTCAGAGCAATGAAAGCATGTGAAAAACTAAATAAAAATTGTTTCTCTCTGTCTCTCTCTTACTGTCCCTCTCTCTTTAAAAATACAAACAAACCACCAAAAAAAAAAAAAAAACCCCAGTGCTGGTAGAACGGGAGCTTCGGTTTTGTCCACGTCATGGGGCTGATGGAAGGGTTAAGCAAGGCGGCACACAGAAAGCACTGGTACAGTATATTGAACTGGATGCCTTTAAAATGTTAGATCATGCTTTGTGCAGTGGCACACACACATAATCCCAGCAACTTGGGAGGCTAAGGCAGGAGGATTGCAAGTTTGAGTCCAGCCTCAGCAACTCAGCAAAACACTGTCTCAAAATAAAATATAAAAAGGGCTGGGGATGTAGCTTAGTGGTAAAGTGACCCTGGGTTCAATTCCTAGTGCCAAGTAAACAGACAGATAAATAAATAAATGAAATAAAATGTTGGGTTTTATCCCCTGATGTTTGCCTCCAGTCCTCTGTCACCTGCATTAAATCCAATAGGAGACAAATTCTGTGATGTGCAGATTTATTACCTTCCAGTTCATTCAAAATTATCTTTTCAAAAGGACTTGAAAACATAGTTGATTCAGGGGCTGGAGCGGTGGCTCAGAGGTTTCGGCGCTTGCCTGGCAAGCACATGGACCTGGGTTCAAACCCCAGCACCACGTACACAGCTAAGTGTTGGAGCAACTAAGGCCATGTGAAAAACTAAATAAAGTTGTTTCTCTCTTTCTCTGTCTCTCTCACTGTCCCTCTTTCTTTAAAAACAAAACAAAACAAAACAAAACATAGTTGATTCATATTAGTATCCCCTAAACACTAATTTCCAGATGTGCTCAAACTTGCTAACATTTGAGGAGTTGGTTGGTTGTTTGCAACCAAGCAGATTGCTACTCAAGAAACCAAGATTAGTTATCTTCACACTTCCAATTTGTAATGAAGAATGTTTGTCCTGTACCCCCTCTTAGTAGGTGTAAAAATTCTGCATCTCTCTCCATCCTAGGCAATCAAGTTTGAGCAATGTTTGTTGACAGTTTTAACCCCCTACCAACTGGGCTCTACGTAATATCAGAGGCTTTTGATTGAACAATTGAACATCGTGACTCACTATGAGGGCTACTTTGAGTAAAAAGGGTGGAAAAAAAATAAGGAACTTAAGAAACACAGGAAGCTAAGGGCTTGGGCCAGGGAGAGATCACTCCATGAAAAGCGTTGGGGAGGTTCAGCTTGTATCGTTCCACTTGCTCGTTGTGGGCCCTCCCACACCTCACTCCAAGCAGGGGAGTGGATTTGTTCTGCCACCTGTTCCAGTAACTTCACAGGAGCCAAATGAGAATGGTGCCAATCTATCAGGAAAGCCAGAGTCTTTCTCCTCACCTCCCACACCCATCTCACAGTGACCTCCAGGTCAGGACACCTCAGCTGAGCACATGGGTGACCAGTGGCTGAGGAGGCCTGCACTGATGGGATGAGGGGCTGGGTTGCAGCCACAGGCCATGGAGGCAGTGTCAAGACTGATGGAAGAAAGGGATCAATGGGGAGGGGAAGGAAGTTCTATTTACTGAGCACATACTATGTGCCAAGAACTTGACATCCATAGTCTTATTTAATCCCCAGAAATCCTGTGAGGTAGGAATTATTATCCCCTTTGTACTAATGAGGAAACAGAGGGTCAGCAAGGTTAGGTAACTTGCCTGAAATCACATGACTCTTGGGGTGGAGCCAGAATTTAAATGCATTTTCTTTGATTCTAAATCCTATGTTCTTTCTGCAAGCGCTGGCACCCCATGAGATCAATTCCAAAGTGCTGACTCTGTCACTTGTTCATGTCACTTTGTCAACCTGAGCAAGCTTCTCGGTGTCCTAATCTGCAAAATGGGACTAAGCATAGTATCTACCTTTGAAGGTTATTATAAGGATTCAATAAGATATACATTATATATCTTAGAATATCTAGAAAACTTAGCCGTTGCTTTTATCTTTATTTTCCGGCTGCCTTGGATAAATCACCATATTGTTCTGTGCCTCAGTTTATTCATTCATAAAATAAGCAGAAGATGGAGTGATGCCTGGTCTTCCATCAGGAACACTCCATTGCTCCGCTTGACATTTAGTGCAAGTTTATGTATCTACCCTGCCTTCCCCTGTGCTCTCTGTGGGGTTCCAGAGTTCTTACCATCATGGCTGTACCCTCAGACCCAGCTTGTATTTGTCCTGCGTAATTCCTTCTGGTCTTCACTCTTACTCTTTACTCTGCTTTGATTATCCTTGCTCTTCTTCACCAGTTTGAACTCTATCCTTCTTTCAAGGCCCAGATGAAATCTCAATCCTTCCATGAAACCAACCCTGGCAAACCCCACCCTGAGATGATTTCCCCTTCATTTTAAATTCCCTCAGCTATTCTGTCTGCGGTCTGAGTCATGCTAATTCCAAATGGCCTTTATTGTATTATTGAAGTCTGTTTGACTTACTTAATTCCCTAAATGTAAAATCCCCAAGGGCAAGTACCTTGTTTTTTGCTTTAGTGGAGCCTTAGTAGGCTGGCACAGTCCTAGGCACACGCTGGGTGAATGAAGGGACCTCTGTGTCAATCATTTCTTCCTCCATGGGTGGCTGAGCACCCCCATGGGGAAGGTACTTTCTGCTGGGTGCTCAGGACTAGGAAGCTGTGTAAGAGATCCCATCTGCCATCAAGGAGTTTGCAGAGGGAATGAGGGGGACATTCAAAAGGAAGCAATTGTAATGTAATCTGGTGAATTCTGTTTCAAAGACGCAGAGGCAGGTGGTTTCCAGCCTGGACAGGTGAGGAAGTGGGGAAACTCAAGGATGAGCAAGCCAGTCCCAGAGGGAGAAAGGGGCAGCATTTCTGAGGGTAGGCAAATGCAGAAGATGCAGTGTGCGCTGGTCTACCTACCGAGATGGACTGAAGTGCCACTTTTACTGGAGAGAAAGCAGATCAAGAGCAGAGATGGGAGGTGAACTGTAACTTTTGATTACTCGATGATAGTAGATCTTTATGCCCTGGACTCAAAAGCTAACGACCATGCAAAACTAGGAATGAGAAAGTTAGGAGCTGTGTAAAGAACTTTATTTATTTATTTATTTGGAGTTAAATTGCTTTTTTATTGTTCATTTGTTTCATCACCACCTCTTTTTATTTTTATTTTCTATTTTGAGACGGGTCTCACTAAGTTGCTGAGGCGATCCTCAAACTTTTCAATCCTCCTGCCTCACTTTTTGAATCACTGAAAATGTTGTTAAAAAATGATTAGGATAATAGTAGTTTTTGCTGTTTATTTATATTTTTGTTGCCAAAATAAAGATTTGGCACACCATAAGGAACATTTCCAAGTCCAGATTCTTGAATCTAGTACTGGGGAACCACTGGAATACAGCAGTCTTCACCTACCTCTGGTTTCAGTTACCCACGGTCAACTGAGGTTTTACAACATTAACTGGAAAATTCCAAATGATTCATAATTTCAAAAAATTTTTCGTTTGGTGTATTGTTCTATTTGTTCCATTTTGCTATGAGTAGTTATGGTTGCTGATTTCTCACCATGCCTAATCTGTAAACTAGACTTCATTGTAGATGGTCTGTATAGAAAAAACATTGTATATATGAGATTCAAAATTGTCTGATGTTCTGGGCACCCTCTGGGAGGTTTGGAATATATCTATTTGGATGAGTAGGGACAACCTTATACAGAAATGAGGAGCAAATATAAAGTTGATTTGACTCTTAGGAAGGTGGTGAAGACTTGGAACTGCTAGATGATTTCTGTTTTCTGCAGATGGAAATAGTGGATATGGCCAGTATAAGGAAAGAGGCAAATGAAGGAAGTAGAGAGGAGAGAAGGCTCAGCAGTAACACAGGTTTGTTGGGGAGAAACCTGCAGAGGGGGGCCCAGTGGAGTCTCGGACCCCCCTGCTGCTTACAGCCTGGGGTAGATATACAGGGAATGAGCGGAAGGGGTCAAGGTATGAGTTTTCTGGTTAAAATGGGAGTTTCCATAGAGTGTAATTTTTCTGAAGGCCCAGAGTCAGTAGATTCCAAGAAGAGCCTGAGTCGGTAGATTTCGAAACAGTGAGTAGGGGGTTTGCTGTCCAGCTCACATGAGTGATTTCTGGTAATCTTCCATATCCATCAGCCAGTGCTTACAGTGCTTTAGGGGGGCAAAGAGTAGGCTGTCTGGGATGCCCACTCAGTCGTCCCTTTTCTTTGTGCTTCATTCCTCTCTGAGCTATTTCTGTTGGGCTGCCCCTCCCTTCCTGGGAGGGGTGGAATGTGTGCTTCCTCCTAGGATCCTCTTCAGGGCAGCTCTGACTTATCACAGATCTTCTTGTCTTTCAAAGCAGGGGCTGACAACTGTGATTTCTCATCTCCAGGTGCGAAGGAAATTGCCCCTTGTAAGTGTCTGCACATCTCGGGCCTTTACCCCCCAGGGTTGCTCAGGGCCTGACAGTTGAATTTGCACTAATGAGATTAAAGTTGGTGTGTTGGAATTTTCAAATACTTTTGCCAGATCAGTCCAAAATTCCTAAAGTAAGAACTTGCCTGAATGGATAACATAATCATTTCAAATCTTGAACTGTCCCTTTTAGGGCATTTCAGTCACTTTCTGGGAACAAGAGAGAGTTGAGGGGCCCCAAGGACAGAAGCATATGAAGAGGGGTGTGGAGTGTAGGCTGAGGATGGTTTCTCAGGGGGAAGAGGTCTTTTAAGTGAGCAAAACTAAAAATAGATGAAAAAATAACTAAAATTGATTCTCTCTCTCTCTCTCTCTTAAAAAAAAGAAAAGAAAAGAAAAAATGAAAGAAAAAGAAGAAAAAGAAATGAGGCATCCTGAAGGGGAAGGAAAAAGGTACAACATGGAATTTCTTGCAAAGAGTGGGACTAATAAAAAATAATGACAGAGGAGACGTCAAAGGATGATTCTGAAATGGGTTTCCTAAGTATCAGCCCCTGGAGAAGTGGGTAGAGATGCTGATGAGTCGGTTAGAGGCCCTGGAACCGGAAAGGACCGTGGAAATAAGAATTCATTGTTTCCAAAGTGATCTAGGCTTAGAAACTGGGACTTGGGGAAGCAGCAGAGACTTGAATTCTTACCTTATCTCTACTTTGGGCAAGTAATAACATCTTTCTGGGCCTGTTTCCTTGGAATCAAATGAGAGTATGGCCCTGCTAAGTTTCTTTCTAGCTCTGATGTCTGCTGAGACGCTCACTGAAGGAGTCCTGCTTCCCACTTTTGCTTTCTCCTGAGATGTGAGCTCCCTGAAGTCTGAGGTGAGAGCTATGTCTTGGGCTGGGCTTTGGAGTGCTGGAGTCAGTAATGATCCAGCTGTAAACACATGACAACAGTCCACTGGAAGGCTAAAAACAGCCTGCAGTGATGAGGGACATTCTGTAAGCCAGTGTTCCAGGACTAAGCCCTACTGGCTTGCCGCGAGGTAGGGTGAATACTAGAGAGCTCTTTGTTTTCCATTGCTGAAATGAAATACCTGACACTGGGTAATTTATAAAGAAAAGAGGTTTTGGGGGACTCATGGTTCTGAGAAACCCCAAAGTGGTGCCAGCATCTGCTCAGCTTCTGATGAGGGCTTCATGCTGCCTCATGTCATGGTAGAAAGCAGAAAGGCAAGGAGGAACATGAGAAAGAGGCAAAATAAAGGGTAGACTCATACTGTGTCACAATCTGCTCTTGATGAACCCAGTCCTAAGAGCAAGGATGCAGGCGAGAAATGCATTCACCCCTCTTAACAACCTAGTTACCTCTTAATGGCCCAACCTCCCAACATTGTCACAGAGGCAAACAAGCTTCAACATGAGTTTTGGAGGGGACAGACTACAGCGGAAAGGCAAACTAGCTGCAGAAAGATTTCTAAATGTACCCAGCAGCTTCATGTTCACCTCTAGATCTTTGGTTCTGCCTGACTATCTGTGGACCCCTTCCACTCCCCCGTCAGCCTTTCCCAGTTCATTTCGTAGATAAAAGTCCTCCTCCATGATTTCTTTATATATATCAATTGCTATTGTTGATGAAGCAGAAGCAACTTACATGCCTCCCCATATCCTCTCCCCACAATGTGGTATCAAGGTTTCATGTTGAAATCAGAAGGGAATTCTGATAAGGTTTTCCTATGGATGATCCTTGAAGATATCGTGCTGAGTACGATCAACCAGTCACAAAAGGGCAAACTGAATATGATCCCACTTACATGAGGTGCCGGAGTACTTGAGTTCTCAGAGGAAGAAAGTAGAATGGTGGCTTCCAGGGACCAGAGGGGAAAGGGTGAGAGCCTTCTCATTTAATGGGTTCGGAGTTTCAGTTTGGGAAATGAAAATTCTGTAAATTGTGGTAGTGATGGTAGAACAACAGTGTCACAGAACTATGCACTTTAAAATAGTGCGCTTTATGTTATATATATATATGTGACATATATATATATATATATATATATATATATATATATCAGCATAACAAAAAATAAAAAGTAGAGGATTAAATCCCTGCACAAAAGACACTCATTTCATCCTCAGCTGGGCTTCTGGAGTCAAGTTGTCAAGCTCTGGAAACCTTCTGACTGATCTTTTGTTTATTGTACTTAATCAACGGGCTCAGTGCCTTTCCATTTGCATAGCTCATAAGGAGTTGCAGAATGTATCGACCCCCCACTTGGTTTCAAAATTCTCAAACTTTTTTTGTGTGGTGGCCGTTCATGGGTTCTCCATATCAGTCACAGTACACAGCACACAGCACAGTCCTTTGCTCTGCAGTATAAGAAGAAGGTAGCAATTTGATGAGATGGAAAACTCAGGTTAACAGGAAACACGTTGGGAGAGTGAAGTAAGGGAACAGAAATAATTGGGGTTGGTAAGAGTGTGAAACTGTGTTCTGATGGCTGAGAAAGGTAAAGAGGACAGTGGGAAAGGAGACAGTAACTGGGAGTTACAGATCTATGTGGTGAGCACACGCCATGGAAGGTTGCTGGTTCTAAATGTGAATGACTCATGAGAGCCACCCACAGCGCTGTGATTTGGTCAAAACCTAAGTCCAGTGACACTTCAGGAAACTCAGTTCTCTTCTCTCCCTCATGCTCCCTTTGGTTCCTACCCGTCTCTGTTACTTCCCATCGTCCTCTTCCATTGGCACCACAAGGCTGAGTGCCAGGGGCACCCTGTTAATTAATTACCCTTGGCCTGTGAGCACAGGTGTGCTTTTGTCAAGATTTCCACACCTGAGGGAAAAATATGCTTTTGGCTCCATTGGCATCCCTGCTGGCTCGGACTCTAAAAGCCTCCCTGCCTGGGATGCTTATGGAATATCAGCTATCTTCAGTACATCAATTTGCATTTCTTGGACACCTACTTGAGAACAAGAAGTGACCTTGGAGGTCATCTAACCCAATGCTCCTCAAAGGTCAGGCCAATCATCGGACGTCTCACGAGAATAAAGACCTGATAAAGACCTGATCCTGCAGGTCTTCAGTAGGTCTTCGGCCGCTGCAGCAGTTCCTCACAAGTTAAACAGAGAGTTACTGTGTGAGCCAGTGTGATGCGCTCCCAGGTCTACACCCAAAAGAAATGAGAACATCTGTGCACACAAACACTTGGACGTGTTTATAGCAGCATTGTTTGTGATAGCCAAAAGGCAGAAATAACCCAAATGGTCATCAGCTGATGAATGGATAAATGAAATGTAGTATACCTGTATATAATGGAATATTATCAGTCACAAAAGGAGTACTGTACCAGCACATGCTACAGCTGGATGAACTTTGAACACATTATGGTAAGTAAAAAAAAAAAAAAGCCTGTCACAAAAGACTAGTGATTCCACTAGCATGAAATATCCAAACAAGAGAAGTCTATAGAAATAGAAGGTAGATTCATGGTTGCTTAGGGCTAGAATGTATGGAAGATAAGGAAATGCTAGATAAGGCATTTCTTTTTAATACACACATCTGATTATACTAAAATTCAGTGAATTGTATGTTTTAAATGGGTGAACTGTATGGTATGTGACTTTAATATCAATAAATCTGTTTAAAAATCACAAATTATTGCAAGATTTCAAATCAGTAAATTGTCATTAATGGAGCAATCTGTTGGCTCTGCTTGAAGCTGGATGTGTGACATTGAGCTGGGTAATTTCTGTTCTCCACCTTGGTCTCCTTATCCCTTCCCTGCTTTCCTTTCGGACCAGGGATTGAACCCAGGGGCACTTTGAGCTACATCCCCAACCCTTTCTGTAAATTTTGAGGCAGTGTCTCCTAAGTTGCTAAGGGCTTCATTAAGTTACTAAGGCTGGTCTTGAACTTGTGATCCTCCTGCATCAGCCTCCCAAGTCACTGGGATTACAGGTATGTGCCACTGCACCCCGCTCCTCCTTGCATTTTGACACCCCCCCCCGTCCCATTCCTCTGTTGCTCTGTTCCATGTTCTTAGCCCCTTGGGCACTTTACACAGAGGTCCAAGGGCTATTCACCCTTCTCCAGACCCGCACACCACTTCCCTGCCTTTATGTACCTATTCACACAACTGTCAACTACCCAGGTCAGACTGCTGTAGGGAAGTCACATGGCAGCCCTGCGCTGACTCCTTTCTTTCTGGGATTTCAGACACAGCACTTATCTATTCTGGTATTGGTTTTTTCTCATATTAAAAATGATAGGATTGTACTACCAGAATAATCGGAAGAAGAGTTCCTTGAGATGTCTATAGGATTTCTCAGAAGAGGTTGGCATGTTCAAGTACAATTGGAAACCACTGGATTGAAAAAGACCACTCACCTCAGAACTTCTTGGAACCTTTAATATAGTGGGTATTGTGAGCCACCAAGAGGGGAACATGGTTTGCAACTTCCCCCAGGATTTTAAAACACACACACACACACACACACACACACACACACACACACACACACAGGACTGGAGCAGTGTCTCAGTGGATACAAAGCTTGCCTAGCATGTGTGAGGACATGGGTTCAAACCCCAGCATCATGTACACAATGAAGTGTCAGAGTAACGAAAACTATGTGAAAAACTGAATAAAATTGATTTTCTCTCTCTTTCACTGTCTTCTCTCTCTTTAAAACACACACACACACACACACACACACACATACACACACATACAAGCTTTAAAAGAACATTTTTTCCTACAGAATAATGCCCCAGACATGTTAGCATAATTGATCTTCAAGGATCTTTTGGGTTCAAAAAACATAACAAAAATTGTTATTCTAAAAATTGTTACCTTCATTTGAGGACTTTTCCAGCACCTCTGCTCTGAAGCCATCTTAACCCCCTCTGTATTCCTGTAATGCCACATATATGCCTCATGGAGTACTTATACCTTGTGTAGCAAAAGAAAATTTCATTTTGATTTGTGTCCGGCATGATATAGTGGAAGTGGGGAAAAGAATTAGTCTCAGAGCTAAACAAGGAATCTAGTTCTGCTATTAGCTGTCAGTCAGTTCAGGCTGCTACAACAAAATACAGAGACGAGGCGGCTTGTGAACAACTGAAACTTAACTTCTCACAAAGTAGTATAGAGTACACCTCCATGCTGGGTCTTCATGTGATGGAAGGGGTGAAGGGTCTCCCTCGAGCCTCCCAGTTGTGAGGAATCTGCCCTCATGACCTAATCATCTCCCAAAGGCCCCATCTCCTAGTACCATCTCCTTTCAGATTTCAACAATGAACTTGGGCACAAACACTCAGACCATCGCACCTTCCACAAACGTGGGCAAATTAAAATCGCATTTAAAAAATATGAGTACTGGGGTTGGAGCAGAACTCAGCAGTTATGGTGCTTGCCTGGCATGTGCAAGTACACGAGTTCAAACCCAGCACCACGTACACAACGAGCAAGGAAGGCCACATGAAAAAGTAAATAAAAATTGATTCTCTCTCTCTCTCTCTCTCTCTCTCTTTCTCTCTCTCTCTCCTTCTCTCTTTATAAAAAAAAATGTGAGTACTAATACTGAACCTGGAGGACTGTGGTGAGGAGAAGCTGATGGCCACAAAACCCCTACTGTGTGGCACCTGGAGGAATTCCAGTATTCAGAAGCTGCCATTGCTACGACTATTTCTATACAGATTGATTTCCTGACTCACTTTTAAGCTCCTTGAGGGGCTCCATGTTTCCCAGCACAGAAGGATTCTCAGAAATGTTGACTGGAATTTGTCTTAATAAAGTGAATCAACCATGGGATTTTTCAGGAAGAAAGATCACATTTAGACTTCTGGTCAGGCTGTTGGAGTTGGGGTCCTGGCATTTTCTGCTGGGTGACCTTCATGTAGGCCTATGCCAAGTCCACACTTGATGTTTTCGTCTGCCTTTCGCTGCTGCAACTAAAGGACCTGACAACTTTTCAGGAGGAAGTTTATTTTGAGGGCTCACAGTTTCAGAGATCTTAGGCCACAGGAGGCCAGCTCCATTCTTCAGGACTGGAGGTGAGGCAGAACATCATGGCGGAAGAGTGTGGCAGAGGGAGCAGAGAGCTCAAGGTGTCAAATAAGAAGCAGAGTGGAGAGCTCAAGGTGTCACATGGGAAGCAGAGCAGACAGAGAAACTCCATGCCAGATGTAGAATGTATACCCCAAAGCCACACCCTAATGACCCACCCCTCCAGCCATGCCCTACCAGCCTTCAATTACCAATTAATTGGGATTAACTCTCTGATTGGGCCAAGACTTTTATAATCCAATCATCTTACCTCAGCCTTCCCAAATTGTCACATGTGAGCTTTAGGGTGACACCTCCCATTCAAACCATAACACTTGATTTTTATTTGGGGTTGGGATCCCTACCAGGCCTGCCTGGGAATAGCCTAGAGAAAGAATACACAAGGCAAAGGAATCGATGCAAAAAAAAGTTTATAGAAACATGTATTTTCTTCCTTGAGAAGCCTCAGGAGCATCCTAAATTCTACTTTTGGTGAAATCAGTGAGGAGAATGAACATGTTGACTAAGGAAGAGAGCAGGCTCCTTTCAGATATTGTTCACTTTAGTGCTGTTCAGATTAGCCAGGGTTTTCTGATAACTTATAGACTAGCAATTATGAAGGTTACTGGGGTTAAATTAGGTATAGTTCCTGGTCTTGTGCATGCTGTTTGTAGAGAAGACAAGATTTACACTCCCAGAATGACTCAAGAGGAAGAAAACCCATAATTTGGCAGACTTTCCTTGAACCCTGAGATGAGGATCAGTTCCTTTGCTCTCTGCAACCATGTAGTCTTTACTCTCCATCTTCACACTCATCTTTCTTACAGTTCTTTGTTCAGTTTGTCTTTCCTGCTGGAATAGCTTGGATTGAGAATGTCCCCCAAAGGCCCATGTGTTGAAGACTCTGGCCCCCCATGCTGTTGGGAGGAGGAGCCTGTTAGAGGTCTGAGGTCATTGGGGGTGTGGCCTTGAAGGAGGACAGTAGGACCCTGACCCCCTTTTTCTTCTCTTTCAATTCCTGGCCATGGGCTGGGATGTAGTTCTGTGGTAAAGTGCTTGCATCTCATGTGTGAAGCCCTAGGTTCGATCCCAGTTCCAAGAAAAAAACAAACAGAAATACCACCTCAGTTCCTGTCCATGAGGTGAGCACTTTGCTGTGTCATGTACTCCCTCCAGGAAGTACTATACCCCCAACCAGAGGTCTAAAAGCAATAGTCTACCTGATCGTGGGCTAAAACATCCAAAACCATGAGCCAAAATGAACCTTTTCTCTTTATAAATTTTTATCCAGGGTATTTGTTACCGTAACAGAAAGCTAACACACCTGTGACATCACAAACCTAGAAGGTGGGAGAGAGTCTCACTTTCCCTTCTGTCATCAACGTCTAGCCCAAGGTTGATTAGGCACTTAGTGAATATGGTATCCATTGAATGGTTGAATGAAATCTAGGCTATGAATTTCAACCTGTTAACCTCGTACCTGAGGCATATTGCTAGGGAATTCAGATTAGGGTGAATGTCCCTGAGGACAGAGACTTGGGCCTGTCCTGTGCAATCTGGGATGGGGAGAGGAAGGGAGGAGGCTTCTGGAGCCAAGGGGCAGTGGAGAGTAAAGATTGAATGAGAACAGGGGCTGCAGGGCTGCATGGTGATGAGGTTAGTTGCACAGGCATTTCATCGAGGGTGTGGGGGAGGAGAGCAGAAATACAAGGTGGGGATTTCTTCATTCAGCCTCTTCACCCCAACTCAACCACCACAAGGCCAGTCTGAGACTGTGCTGTGGCCCAGTGCTGTCATGGTGTGGATCTTGTTAATGGGACTTTAAACTGGGACCGGCCTGGAGCAGTAGACCATCTGGCAGGCTTGGCATCTTCATACTGGAGCAATTGGAGGGTTGATACAGTCATTAGTCTCATTACAGGGAAATCCTGGGGCAAAAAACTGGCAAAGGTCATTGACTTCCCTAGTGGGGAATTATGCCCCACAGAGAAAGCTCCCAGTCCTGTAGACTTCCTCCATCTGTGACTTAGCACCCCCACCTACAATTAGGAAGCCTGTTCACCGGCCTTTTGTCCAAAATAGCTACCAGTGTATGATTGCTCCTTAGTAGAACAGCTGACCAAACACAGCGTCACCCTGGGCAAGGCACCCATTCTCCTCCGCCCCACCACTTGGATCAGAGTAAGTATTTCACAAATGTGCTGTTGGGGCTGGAGAGTGGTAGTTATGGTGCTTGCCTGGCATGCACAAAGACATGGGTTTGAACCCCAGCACCACATACACAACAAAGTGTCGGAGCAATGAAAGCCACATGAAAACTAAATAAAACTGATTCTCTCTTTCTCTCTCTTAAAAAAAAAAGAACACAAACAAACAAAAAACAAATGTGTTGTTAATAATAATAACAATATCATCATTATTATTGGTTCAACAACTAGAAAGACAGACAACAGAGGTTGAGAACAGATAAAATTTTTATAACTATGTTTATTTATCTATCCCAAAGAGATCTGGGGATCAGAGCAGAAAGATTTTCTTTACTCACAGAGCATCCTAGTAATGCCTGTTCCCTCTGACTTTATTCCCTGTGGGACAATGTGACAAAGGCCAGATGTCTACCTACCTATGTAGCAAGGTTTATGTCATAGGACAGGAACCCCAAAATTATGAGACCCAGAGTTGTGGAGGTGGGGGAGAAAGAGAGAGACAGAAACTACAACACTATGCTCTGGAATGTAAGCACCTATCTCTGGAAAAGGTCTGTAGGTGGAAGAGAAAGGGTGCTGGTCCAAGACTCTGAAGACCTACCTTTGACACAACTAGTCATGTGACATTGTGCAGCCCCTTTTCAGTGTACTAGTCCTCTTTTTTCTGACACATGGAGGGGTTTATCTTTCATACCCGCCTCACATGGGCTCATGAAACTCAAGTGATAACAGAAACACTTTGGATAATATGAAAACCATACAACTCAACTCCAAGCTGGACTTAGTTATGATTTGCCACAAAATTCTGATGAAAATGTGCATCAAGCTCACAGCATAGTACCTGGCACATAGTAGGTACTCTGTAGAAGCTAGTTCCCCTTCTGTCCCTCTCTGCACAGAGGGCACTAATTATACTAAATGGAGGAATGGAGAGATGGAAAACTTCATCAGTGCTTCTCCCTCGCAATTATGCACAAGTGGCTTTGCACAGAGCATTCGGCTTCTCTGAACCTAGACTTCCTCAACTGCGGATGGAGGAAAATCTCCTCTGTGTGCTTAGCTTGGCATAATTTACCATGTTGGAAAAGGAAACTGATGTATTGAGAGACAAAATGACAGGGTGGTTATGGTGGCTCATCCTTCCTGAATAATAGAAGCAGAAGATGAGAACTGCTTTTTTGAGACAAGAGGCTCTAAGGTGTTGTCCCTCATTTATCCACTCTGTGCCAGTGTGCTGGGCATGGGCTACAGATGCTCCCACGAGGGAGACGGCAATGAACAAATTACCCCATGAAGCTTACGAGGCTGGCAGGAGAACTCAACACTTCCTTATTTCAGCCTGGTCCTCTCTTCCTCTGGGCAAGCTCCTATTACTGAGTCCAAAGAAGAGCTCTTTCTGCCACATGTCAACTGTTTCTAAAAATGTCTTGGAGGACTCCATAGAGATGGGGGGAGGGCTCCAATGCTGAGTAGATGGAGTTGGGTGAAAACTGCAGTCTTGGAAGTTGAAGAGTCTTAGACCGAAATGGTTTTGAGTCACACCATGGAGATCAGAGGATCCCCAGCCCCCACACACACATTCCAGTCATGGCATGGCAGATGCAGGACCATCTGACTCCTGACTCCCAGGGGCCATGTGGGCTGGCATGATGAAGAGAGAAGTGGTCATGGTATTGGGCGGGCTGGATAATATTCCCTTAGGGATATCCATATCCTAATCCCTGGAAACTGCGAATATGTCACCTCATGTGGCAAAAGGGAATTTTGCAGTTGAGATTAAGTTAGGGGCCTTAAAAAAGGGGAGATATCCCTGGGTTATTTAGGTGGGTTCAAGTTCATCACAGGGTCCTTATAAGTGAAAAATAGAGGCAGAAGAGTCAAGTCACAAAGAAAGTTAAATATTCTTTGCTGAGGCTCTGAAGTTGGAGAAGGGTCCTCAAGGCAGGCAATGCAAGTAGCTTCTAGAGGCTGGAAAAGGAGAAAACTGATTCTTCCTCAGTGTGCTTAGCTTAACAGAGCCTCCCAAGAGAGTACAGCCCTGCTGACAACTTGACTGTAGCTTAGTGAGACCCATTTCAGGCTTCTGGCTTCCAGAAATAGCAGGCAAAACATTTGTGTTGTTTTAAGTCAATATTGTGGTGATTTGTTACAGCAGTCACAGGAAGCTCATACAGTGGTGGAATGAGAAAGAGGCTCTTCTAGAAGTTCTCTGGTATCAAGTGAGTCTCCAAGATTCTTATGCATCCCGGAGGTGAGTTCCAGAACCTCCCCGCTGACTTCTGACCCTGAATCATAATGGCTTATGAGTTGATGATTATTAAGTCTGTGTGCAGGAATAATATTTTTTTCAAAATGTTATCTTGATCCAGTTTTTTATTGTTGTTTTTTATACATATATTTGACAGTACAATATACAATGACTTAATTATAAAAGCATGGAGTATAACTTGTTGTAATTCAGTCCCCAGTAGTTTTGAAGCCCTGGCTTCAAAACTGAAGCAGCTGATTAAACCTAGACCCCCTTCCCTACCCCGACCCTATCTCTCTTATTGGGCTTTAATACTTCAGACCAAATGCATTTATCCTGATTGTCCCAGAGCCAAGTACTAGACAAACAGGGGCAGTCCTTATACCCAAAGCCACTGAAATTATTCCAACTAGCCAATCTTTTTTTATTAAGAAATTTAGTTGTTGTATAATCAAAAATGCATATAAAGTAACAATATGATATGCATATATTCTTTTTAAAATATTTTATTAAGGAATTGAGTTATTACATAATCATAAATGCATTTAAAGTAACGATATGATTTACATATACTCTTAAACAAGAATTACCCCCTAGATCCCTCCCTATTTTCCTTACCTCTCCTTCCCCTTATCTCTTCCTCTCCAATACATATCTATGGTTGCCCTAGATTATGTGTTGCCATGCCTTTGTTGGGTCTAACATGAGACTGACTACCTTTCACGTAGCCTCCACAAATGAATGAAAATATTCAACCCTTGACTCTGCGTTTGGCTAACTTTGCTCAGCATGATTTCTTCCATCACCATCCATTTACCTTCAAAGGCTGCAATTTCATTGTTTCTAATTGCCAAGTAGAACTCCATGGTATATATACGTACCACAGTTTTTGTATCCATTCATCCGGTGAGGGGCATCTGGGTTGGTTCCATAATTTAGCTATTGTAAATTGAGCTGCTATGAACATAGATTTTACTGTGTTGCTGTAATGTGCTGATTCTAACTCTTCTGGAAAAATACCCAGAAGAGGGATAGCTGGATCATAGGTGGGTCCATCCTTAATTTTTTGAGGATTCTCCACACTGCTTTCCAGAGGGGCTCTAACAGTCTGCAGTTCTACCAAAAGAGTGCTAACAAGCCAATCTTAAACCTACTTGGCATGTGTCACCTGCTCCTTCCTGTAGACCACAATAGTCTCCTTCCCATGGTCCCCACTCCTCAAGATCAACCTGGTACTGCCCTGCATGGCAATAGATGATGTTCTGTATTCTTCCCAGAGAAGAGTTTAACAAAACTCTTGATCTGCGTCTGGCTTCACCTTACCTCACCCAAGGCAATGTATTCTAAAGACAATGTGCCTCACCCAGGCGGTGTTCTAAAGCCCTCTACACAGAGTTATTCATTTAATCCTTACCTCAACCTAGTGAAATAGATACTATCATAATTCCACTTTACATGAGGAATACATGATAAAGAGCGGTGAAACAATTTGCCTGAAGAGCTGAAATCCAAATTCAAACAGCCCGATGCAGTCTGTGCTCTTCACAACCATGCTGAGAGCTCACAGTGATGGAGATGGTTTTGCCATTGGGTTTATTTTGACTTGGAATAAAGTAATAGGATAGCATACTACATTTTTGAAATTAAATTTTTGCTCTCCACAGGCATCATTAGGTGGAGCCTACCTTGAGCTACAGCTATGAGACTTGTCAAATCTGGGGTCTCTTGAGACAGTGAGGCAATTAAAAACATCTATTCGCATTTAATTTAATTCAGTGTTCCTGGTTCAGATCCATGTCCCTACAGAGCTGGTTGGTTTAAAACAAACTCTAAGATTTGGTCTCCTTTGATTGTCCTGGCCAATAAGTGCTTGAGGGATCAGTCTGGCAGGAGGTCCCCCTGGGGATAAGCCAGTTCACTAACAACATTTGACTTTGGAAGGAGAGTGGCAGGGAATATTCTCAAGATTCTCAAGATTCTCTCATTCCCCTGTGCCTGCAACAAGGTGGGCACAGTACCATCACACGGTTGGGGATGCAGCAATGATCTCTGATTAAATAGAACTCCCCAGAACAAAACCTAAACCAAAGCTTCCAGCAAATGGTTGGGGATGTAATTCCAGCAAGCAGTCACAATAGGGAGTATAACAGGGAAGAAGGGAACCTCGATGGAAAGGGTGTATTAGGAGTTGACTGCTGCTCACGATGGCTGGGGTACAACTCACCATGGCCTTAAGATGCACCTTATGAAACATCTGCAAATAGTCTACCCAAGCAACAGCAGGAAGCATATCTCCATTAACCCCTACCCCTCATTGGTCATATTACCTTGACCAGTAGGCTCCAACCCATATTCTAGAAGTTTCCCACGTGTGAGGATAGGACAAGTAGTAAGAGGTTCTGGGCCCAGCCCTGAGGCAAGACTCTTGTCAGATTACAAGAGGGCAAAACTCATCCAAGTCTGTCTGGAACATTCCGCATAGTCCTGGCTAAGGTAACAGGTGAGGCTAAACAGGTTTTGAAGTTGTACCACTTGGGTTGTTGGTATTTCCAACACCTATGAAGACCTTGAGGACTCATGAGGTAAAGAGCCTTACAGCACTCTGCATGTTGGGGGAGGGAGTTGTTGCCAGAAGCACCGTCCCAACCTTGACAACTACCCCAATGCTTTCTAGCAAGCTGAGAAGCCAGGATATGCAGGGACTGAAACTTTCCAGTCCTTCTCCTTCTCCATACAACTAGAGTTTCTGGCTCCAAAATAAATTTGGATCATGGCTGACTGGTGAACGTTTGTGGTTCCCTCAGGTACTATACCTATTGTTGAGTGACAGGGTACAGAGATGTGCTTCCCAGCTAGACCCAAAAGTCTACATAACCTAGAACATTAGGCCACCACCAAAAAGCATTTACATGTCCTTGAATAAAGCACCTCTACGTATTTTCTTAATCTGCACAATAGATCCATGAAGGAAGAATTATAGTCTTTTATCCCAGAGACATGCAGCCCGAGGCTCAGAGCAGTTTATTAACCTTTTCAAAATTCCAAAGCTATTAAACAGTAAAGCTAGAAATGCAATCAAGTTCATCTGATTCCAAATCTGGACCTTTCTATAGTACAAATTGAGCCTAGTCTATCAAATATTTTAACCTAGTGGGAGGCTATACGCTCCTTGAGAACAGGGATGTTTATTTAGCTTACAGGATAAGCATTCTAGCTGAAAGCCTGTTTAGAATCAGTTTCTGCTCAGATGATGAGCTTCTTAAGCCAGGAAGAGATCCTGGCAAACCTGGTGCCCAGTGTTTAGCTGTGCTCAATTCATGTGTGCTGAATTCATGTAAAGATAAATGAAGCATTCCTCTTTTGAAATAATTGTTCAAATTATATAAAAATTGCAAGGTCAATACGAAGAGCATTTTCTCTGAATTGTCCAAGAATGCAGACCTGAGGACCCACCGCTCTCAAGCTCTTTAGTGTTTCATATCAACAGGACATCTCCTAGGAAACCACAGTACAGTCATCAATATCAGGAAATCAGCAATGCATTAGAATGGATATCGTCTACCTCAGATGCCAAACAAATTTCAACAACTGTCCCCCAAATATCCTTCAGAGCAAAAGGAAGCCAGTCAATATCCCGCATTGCCTTCAGTAGTCATATCTCTCTACCCCTGTTTAATCTGATTCCTCAGGCTTCCCTTGACTCTCAAGCCCTGATACCTTTGAAGATTACAAGTTATTTCTTGTGTAGCATATGCCTCAATTTGGGTTTTCCTGGTGTCTCCGCTTGAATAGTTTCATGTTACTCATCTTTGACAGGAAAATCATGGTAAGATTCTAGATTCTTCCTTTTACATTCTATCAGATGGTGGCAATCTAAGTATTGCCCTATTTCTGATGAGTGTTTGATCACTTGCCTAAGTTGGTACCTGCCTGTCTTCCTTACTGTAAAGTGAGACTTTCCCCCATTGTAGTAGTGGGGTACAAGACTATAGTTATTCCATTCCTCATCAAACTTTAAATTCATTTATTTATCTATTTATACCATTTGGGTACAGGTTTTCTATATTTCCTCTACTAGATTAAAATCTGTTACTGATATTATTTATTTTGCGCTCAAATTGTCTCCGATGTGGTTAGTGGGAGCCCCTGGTATTTGCTGAGCACCTCCCGACTTAGACATGCGCTATTGCACTTCCCTAGCTCATCTCATGTAGATCTCCAAGGAGCTCTGGTTTCTTGCACTGGTGAGGGTATTTAGAATCCAAGATTTGAGCACCTGTTGCTTTTGGGTGTCTCTGCTCCCAGTCCCTCTCAGTAGACAGAACTGGACACACACATGTGCATGGGAGCATGCACACACACACACACACACACACTTATATACTTATTTCTCCATCTATTGATTGACAGCCAGGAATTCACACCAAAGCATCTATTTTAGTCCACTCTTTTGTGGCTGTGACAAAAAGAATCTGACAAGAGCAATTTTAGAGGAGGAAAAGTTTATTTGGCACTCACAGTTTCAGAGGTCTCAGTTCACGTATGCAATACATGACTCCATTGCTCTGGGTCCTCCAAGGAAAGACCAAACATCATGGGGGAGGGGTGTGGAGGAGGAAAGCAGCTCAGGACAGGGCCACCAGGAAGCACAGAGAAAGCCCCACCCACCAGGAACAAAATGGAAAGCCCAAAGACACATCCCTAGTGACACACCTCCTCCAGCTACACCCTACCTGCCTTTAGTTACCAGCCAGGTAATCCACATCAGCGGATTAATGTACGGATTAGTTAAGGTTTTCATAACCCAGTTGTTCCATCTCTAATTTTTTCCCTTGCTTCACACATGCGCTTTTGAGGGATACCTCATATGGAAACTATAACAACCTCCAACTTTAACCCACACTACAGGGGGCATTCTAGTTTTCTCCCTTTTCATTCATGCCTTAGGTGCCTTCTCCATCAGTGTAAAACCTGTCTCCCATTATTCTTTTTTTTTTTAAAGAGAGAGGGACAGTGAGAGAGAAAAAGAGAGAATCAATTTTATTTAGTATTTCACGTGGCTTTCGTTTCTCTGAGACTTCGTTGTGTACGTGGTGCAGGTGTTTGAACCCATGTACTCGAGCACACTGAGCAACTGCCAAGCCACTGCTCCAGCCCCTCTCCCATTATTCTTAATATAATTATTTATTTGGTCAGTCCCTTTGTGTGTTACCAGTCTCTGATTGCTGCCTCTTCTTCTCTCCCCTGCAGGTGCCTTCTCCATACCAATCCAGACCCTGACAGCTGTGCAACCTTGATGCCCCCTCCTCCCCCATACTCGGGTACCTTGCTGGCCCTGCTCAGGCTCCAATTCTGTTCTGGACCAGCTCCTGTTCCCACCTTTGCAGGCTGCCTACTTTCCTCAACCCTCCTAGTGGTTTTTGTATTGAATAGTTCAGGAAAGGAAAAAGAAAAAGAAGAGCACTATAGCAGCCTTAGAGTGAGAAGGTGGGCAACTTCCACATGCCCATTCGATCCCAGGCTTTACAAGGACGCAGGACAGAAAACAGATTGGTAGGGAGATTAAAAAGTTACTTGCCAACAAGCAAAACTGTCAAACAAGGAAGCAAAGGAATCAGGATACTTTTGGAGAGGGAATAAGAATTGGAAAGGACATAGCTGGACTTCCAGGGTGTAAATAATGTCCTATAATCTAAGTACTGTTGGACATGGATAGCAATTAGACTGGAATCCCCTTTTTGGTGGGAATGGCATTACCAAAATAAAAAAAAAGACAAATAATGTGTGGATATAGAAATCAAGGTTTCCTACTCTGCACATGAAGTATGATGAAATTGTGGATCAGATTTGGGACCTGCACAGACATTTTACAGATGAAGAAACTGAGGCAAGAGAGTCCATTGTCCAACATCACACAGGCAAGGGCTTGGGTTTGCTTATCCTGAACAGGACTCTTACCATTACAATTTCAAAATGAATGTGATTTCCCTTAAATTTCCCCTACTACACTTTTGTCTCAAATCTTCCTTCCTCCAGTCCAGTCTTGTTTGTAAGGGAAATTTTCTTTATATGCATAAATAAGAGTACACAAATTCTAACTGTTCATCTCAATTCATTTTCACAAGGGGAATAACAGCACAATAATAGAATCCCAAATCCTCCTGTGCCCAATTTCCAGTCACTGCCCACTTCTTTCCCCCCAAAGAAGACTGACTTCCATCACCTTCATTTAGTTTTTCTTGTTTTTGAAATTTGTATAACTGAAATAGTGGTATATTTATTTTTGCATGTGTATTTGGTGTCTTGCACTCAACGTCACCTGTAAGATTTGTCGCCAGTAGAAGTATTTTATGTAGAACTGTCCATTATTAGTCATTAATAGTCATTGCGTGACTATTATTATAGTCACGCAATGGACATTATCTATTCATACACCTTCTGATGGGTCTTGAGTGTTTCCAGTTTGGGGTGATTACAAATAGGGCTACTATGAACATTCTTATGCATGCTTTAGGACCTTGGTAAATTAGACATTCTATATAGCATTTCTTTTGGGTATAAAGTTAGAAGTGGAAGTGATGGGTTATAGTCTGAGTATGTTCCCTTTTAGTAGATACTATCAGTTCTACACATTTGTATCAAATTGCATAAGACCAGCATATATGACATTCTACCTTCCCCCACATCCTTATTAGCCCTTGATATTTTCAGTCCTAAATTTCAGCCATTCTGCTGGGTAAAATTGTGATTTTAATTTGTATTTTCCTTATGACTGAGATTTTGCATTAAAAGCACAGAATATTTTTGGTGGCGATTTGAAAATCCCTTTCTGTGAAGTTCTTGTTCAATTATTTTGTCAATTTGGAGAGGACAGTAAGGATTGTCTATCTTTTAATTATTGTTTCTAGGGCCCTATGGATTGCCAATATCTTTTCTGGTCTCGATCACTTGTTTTATGGTATCTTCTAGTAAATCAGCATTCTGAATCTAATCCACAGATTCTCAATAGGAATCTATTGTCATTGTGAAGTGTAAATTGGATCTGGGGACATGAAAAAATCTTAGGTATTGCAGTTGGTTTGTAACCCTTTAGGAGTTATAGTTCATAAACATATACAGTATCTGTGGTAATAAAATTTTATGAGGCAAGGAGTGGAGAGTTTATATTTAAAAAATTTCCATCATTGGGCACAATGGTTTATGCCTTTAATCCCAGTGATTTTGGAGGCTGAGGCAGGAGGATTCCAAATTCAAAGCCAGCCTCAGCAACTTAGTGAGACCCTAAGAAATTTAGTGAAACCGTATCTCACAATGAAAACACTTTGTAACTAGCACACAAATCAAGAAATAGATTCTTTGAATCCTATAACTTTTCTCATGATCCTATCTGTTAATCTGACTTGTGCAGTTTTTGAATGAAAATGGAGTTTATTCTCTTTTGTGTCTAGGTTCTTCTGCTTAACATTTTTTTTTTTAGATTCAGCAGTCTTATTCTGTACAATTGTAGCTCTTCTATTTTCAGTGCTGTGTCTCATTGCATATCATGAATATACCATGATTTCTTTAATCCTTCTGTTCATATGAGTGTTTGGGCAGTTTCTAGTTCAGTGCTACTAGAAATAGTCCTGTATGAATATTTCAGTAGGTACCTTTTGGAAAACATACATATGCATTTCTTTTGAATATATTTATCAATTTTGAACATAAATCAACTTTGTCTTCCTGGAATAAACTCCACTTGGTCTTGATAGATTATCATTTTTTATATATCACTGCTTTTGACTTGATTTTTATTTTTAATAACATACCTTCAGAGTGCTTGAATGGTGGCTCAGCGGTTACAGCGCTTGCCTGGCATGCGCAAGTACGCAAGTTCAAACCCCAGCACCACATACAAAGCGAAGTCTCAGAGCAACGAAAGCTACATGAAAAACTAAATAAAATTGTTTCTCTCTTTCTCTCTCTCACTGTACCTCTGTCTTTAAAAAGAAAGAAAGAAAGAACATATCTTCATAAAAAAATGTTAAAGAGCGAGAATGGCCCGAAGTATCCTTGTCAGGTTTTGTTATCAAGGCAATTCTGGCCTTGTAAAATTAGTTCGAAGGGATCTCTCTTCATATGGTCTCCAGAATTGTTTTGTAAAATTAGAGTTATTTCTTCTTTAATAGTTTGGAAGAACTTCCCTTATGAAGCCATCAGAGATGGTCACTGCAGAATTTTCAAATTTCAATTTTAAACTTAAATACAGGACTATTTGAATTTTCTATTTCTTTTTGTTTCAATTTTGTTAGGCTATAGTTTTTTTTAAAGGGGGATTTCTAAGTTTTACTTACAATGTTAAATTTATTGGTATAAAATTTTAAAATATCTTCTTTAAAATATTTTAATATTTTAGCTTCAATAGCATTATGTTCCTTTTCATTGTTTATATAGATCACATGTCTTTCTTTTTAAAATCAGTCTCCGTATTAATTTTATCCACCTTAAATGAACCACTTTTGGTTTTGTTAATTTTTCTCAATTATACATTTGCTGTCTATTACATACATTTCTGCTATTAATCTGATTTCTTCCTCATTTCCATTTCTTTGGGTTTAGTTCCTTTAGGTGGTTGATATTCAGCCCTTTTTTCTTCCTACTGTTTGCTTTCATGGCCAAAATTCCACTTCAAGCATTATTACTGGCTTCATCCTACAAGTTTTAATATATTTAACTTTTATTATCATTTAATTTAACATATTTTCTAGAAGGTAAATGGATGGCAATGGAAGAAATTATGCTGAGCAAAAATAGCCAAGCCCAGAGACTCAAGGGTCAGATGTTTTCCCTCATTTATGGAGGCTAGAGCAAAACCCAGCCTGGAGTGAAAGGTAGTCAATCCCACAAACTAGACTCACCAAAATCAAAGCAACACATAATCTAGGGAAACCATAGATATGTGCGAGAACAGGGGAGAAAAGGTTGGAGGGAGGGGAAAAGGAGGGATGATAAGATTTAGGGGGGAAATCAACAATATATCTTACTCTTTAATCACCTGAGAAGCCTAATAATATTTATGCAATCATTTATTTCTGGAAAATACATGATCATGTATTTTGATATGATCATGTATATATATATATAGGCATTTATATCTCTTATAGAGAGGAAATGTAGAAGAGTCAAGAGACTGGGGTGGGTGAGTGGGTGCTGTGGGGGTGAGTCTGGATTAGGATCAAGGGCATATCATATTGTTATTACATGTGCATTTATAATTGTACAACAACACAACTCCTCAATAAAAAAATATTTTTGAATTTCCATTGTAATTTCTTCCTTAAGCTATATACTATTCATAAGTGCATTGCTTAATTCAAAAGATTTTCAGATTTCAATTATCCTTCTGGTATAGTCTTTTAACTCAATTCTACTGTGACCAGTGAATATTTACTGAATTATTTAATATTTTGAAACTCACTGATACTTTTTAATGACCCAGCATGTGATCTTTTGGCAAATGATTCAAGAAGTCTTGAAAAGAAAGTGTAACCTGAGATTATTGGGAATAGAGTTCTACTATGTCAATTAGGTCAAGTTTATTGATTACGTTATCTAAATCCTCTCTGCTCTTACTTTTTGTCTAGTTTTTCTATCAATTACTGATGGAAGTATATCAGTCTCCCAGTTTGGACTCTGTGTCCTTATATTTAAGATGTGTTTCTTATGAACATATGATTTATTTGTTTCTTTAGTTCAGCCTAACAATCTTTTTCTACTTGAGTATATAGATCTTTGTATTTATTGTAATAATAATGTTTATTTACCATCTTTTTTATTGATTCTTTTTTAGGTGTACATGTCATAAGATTATACAGCAACATAGTTATGAAAGCATGGAGTTTAACTTGTTCTAATTCATTCTGCAGTTTTTCCCCTTCCCCTTCTTTCCTCCAACCCCCTGTTCTTTTTAGATATACTCAATAATAGGATAAACATTAACATTTTTATAAAAACATCCAGTATAACTTCTTCTAATTCAATCCCCAGTATTCTCCTCCCATTCTCTTCCCTCTACTCTACTGATCTTTATTATTTACTAATAGTTTTTACCTTTGTTCCACCTATTTGGTGTTCATTATTCTCTGTTTATGCCTGTTTTAGATTTTTCAACTTTAGCTTTCTTATTTTAACCCTGTAATAACTTGTCAGTATATATTCTTTAAGCAAGAATCCATAAGATTATAACATGCAGTTTTGACTTACCAAAATCTGACATAAATTAGGATATTCACCTCTTTCAAGATAATGCTAGGATCTTAGAATTCTTTAATACCATTTACTTTCTTCCTGCCTTTTTTGTTTTTGTTACTGTGTGTTTAACTTCTACTTTAAACTTGGTATTATTTTTTGCTGTATAGATGATATTAATTTAGACTTACATGTCATGTACATTGTTCTTTACTCCTTCTTTCATTTTTCTTTTTCATCTTGACATGAATAGAAATGATATGATATAGCCTTTGAAATAATTATAATTATATTCAAGAAAATCAGAAAAACTACAAATAACCACAATAAAAATTGAGGCCATTTTGCTCTTCCCTTAGAGACTTCTTTTAGAATTTCTTTTAATGAAGGTTTCTTGGCAACAAAATTTCTCATTTTTGTTTTTATTTTGCTTTTGTGTTTAAAGACCATTTTTTAAGAGAGACAGTGAGAGAGAGAGAGAGAGAGGAGAGAAAGAGAGAATCAATTTTATTCTGTTTTTCATGTGGCCTTCATTGCTCTGACATTTCATTGTGTGCATAGTGCTAGGGTTCGAACCTGTGTCCTTGCACATGTCAGACCAGCGCTGTAACCACCCAGCTACTGCTCCAGCCCCTAAAGACCATTTTTAACTGTGTAAATATTCCAAGTCTACAGGATTTTTCCATTCGGTATTCTAAAGGTAACTTGATTATTTTCATTTTTTTCTGAGGTGCTATTGTTGAGAACTCTCCTGTTAGTGCTGTTCTTTTGAAAGGAATGTGTCTTTTTCCCTTTTAGATTTTAATTTTCTCTTAATCTTTTTTTTTCAATGTATCAATATGGCTTTATCTTAAGAATGTTAGTTTTTCTTACTTTTTGCATTAAAAATATGGGGATGGTAATTCTTATAATTTTCCTAACCTTTTGATTGAATTCAGAGTGTTGCTGGAAATTAGTTGATTTCTATGCAACTTACACAGATTGAATGAGCCTGTTTGCTTATTCAAAATTATTAAATACATTATAACACCTACTGCACCAGGTTCTAGAGAGAAACCAGTGAATAGAATATGATTTTTTTTATTAGATGGATATAGAGATACAGTTGAGGGGGAAACATTATCAAACATTCAAGAACCAATGTATACATACTTAGTTATCCAGGGCTAACGCCATATCATGGATGCCCAGCTTGGGTTTCCCCTGTTGCTGTTTCCCCCAGAAGAACTCCTGAGTTAAATGGATATCTCATGGAG
>PVKS010011181.1:0-57491 GCA_004027875.1 Aplodontia rufa
CCTCTCGGAGGCCCCAACTCTGACACCATAGTTAGAATAAGTTTTTAGCTTCACAATGAGGAATGATTTTCAACACATGAAATCTCAGGGCATGCCCACCACCTCCAGACCATAACAACCCCAGACTAAGAGAACATAGAGTAGAGATTAAAAATGTGCTATATACTCAGATGGCTGAGGTTCAAATCCCAGCTCAGCCACTTTGTTAGCTCTGTGGCCTTAATTAGGCTGTCTCTCCTCTCTGAGTTTCACTGGCTCAAAGTGGAAAATATCAATCCCTACCTTTCCTAACTCTCCTGCATATTAACTGAGATAAAGCAGGCTTTGTACCTGACATACAGAAAAGACTCAGTGTCATTTTTTTTGTTTGTTTGTTTCTGTTAGACCAGAGTCAAGAGATGGTCTCCTCACTTAACTTTTAAATATCCATCGGGGAGAAAATAGCAATATCAACTTTTTATGCCCATTAACCATGTTGAACATATAAGGCCTGATCTGTACAGGAGCCAATGGTTTGAACTAATTGCTTATGTTTACTTAAACTTTTCAGAGCCTTCCAGATTGCAATGGCTTGTCTCGCTGAATCTGTCAAATGTTGGCCATTCTTATTGGTGGTGAAAGCCCCAGAGCTCTGTCCATGATGTCAAACACAATGCAGATACATTGTCTTGAGGCTGCACTTGGGGCCCTGGTTGGTGGTGACATTTTAATTTTGTTATGGAAAATGTCAAACATAGACAATAGTCATAGTATAGCATAATTAACCCATTTACCCATGGCCCAGTCAGTCTGGTTTCATCTATATCTTTACCCACCTGCCTCCCCCATTGGAATATTTTGAAGTAACTTCATGTTACTATATAAATATTTCAATATGTTGGTCTAAAATAGAAGACCTGTTTTTCAAACAAAACCTTAGTATTTTTTTACCTTAAAAATTATAATACTTTCTTACTCTCACTCAATGTATAGTCTGTTTTCTTCCCAGTCTCCTTTTCCTTCCCTCTCTGACCTCTATATATATTCTTTGTTCAATCAGGAGTCAAATTAAGGTCCATGCGTTATAGTTGGTTGTTTTTTTCACATTTGCTTTTGTAAAAAAAAATTATCTTTTAGAGCAATTTTTTCACAGCAAAGTTGAGTGGAATATACAGAAAATTTCTACATACCCTCCACCCTTGCATGGGCACAGCCTCCCCTACATCAACATCCTGTGCCAGAGTGGAACTTTTGTTATGATCAATGAACCTACACTGACAAAGACCATGGTTTCACTGAGTGATAATTCCATGGATTTCAACAAACGTATTTATACATCATATAGAAGAGTTCCACTGCCTTAAAAATCCTTTATATTCTGCCTATTCATCCCTCCTTATCCCCTCACCCCTAACAACCACTGATCTTTTTACTGTCTCCACTGTTCTGTCTTTTCCAGAATACCATATGGTTAGAACCAAATGCTAAGTAGCCTTTTTATACTGGCACATGTATTAGTCAGCTTTTTGTTACTGTCACCAAAAGCCCTGACAAGAACAACTTAGAAAGGGAGAAATTTATTTTGGTTCATAGTTTCAGAGGATCAGTCCATGGTTGGCTGTCACTATGACTCTGGGCTGGAGATGAAGCAAAACATGATGGCAGAAGGGCATGACAGAGGAGAACTGCTTAGCTTACGACAGCCAGGAAGCAGAAAGAGCTTGAGTGCCAGGAGCCAGGGGTATTGCACTCTCCAAGGGCATGACCCCAGGGACCTGCTTCCTCCCACCAGGCCCTAGCTGCCTACAGCACCACCTATTAATCCATTCAAGTTATTCATCCATCAAATGGATCAGTCTGTTGATCAGGTTAGTTACAGGTCTCGTAAGCTATTCATTCCTACATGGTCTCACACATGAGCTTTTGGGAGACATCTCACCCAAACCATAACAACATTTTTCACTTAATAGTGTGCAATTAAACTTCTCCCATGTCTTTTCATGGCTTGACTCAGGACAGTGCCTGAGTCCTTTTGGACTGTGGGCTTCTTTGACATCTGTTAAGACAAGAAACTCAAGGAATATCTGTGGATTTCCTGCCCCAGATCTGAAATCAGCTTTCTCCAATGAGCCTGGTGGACGGCTTTACTTTTTGTATCATGTTTTTCAATGTCAAAAAAGGGAAAACTTAGACAATTAGCTAAACATAGAACTTTATGGGGCTTGTAAGATGTTCTACATTTGAACATGAGCCCATGTACCCTAATTCTTCTTGATATGAGAAATATTCTCTGCCTTAGCCATAGAAGGGGCTTCTGTAGAGACCTGCTTGTCAATATTTCTCAGGTATAGATGGTCATTTGAGTCTCCTTTTATCACAGTTTTTAAGTGTGACAAGAATTACACTCATTAAACTGTTTCTACCATGCACTTGGCATGATATTTATTTATTTTTGCAGTGCTGGGATGGAACTCAGGGCCCTGTGCATGCTAGGATGCTGACCAAGGAAAGTACTCTACCACTGAGCTGCAACAGCAACCTTTGGTATATATTTTTATCCTCCCCCAAAAATCATGAGGTAAAATTTTTCATTGGTATTCCCTCTTTGCAGATGAAGACACCAAGGCTGAGATATTAAGTATCTCACTTACAGTATAGAGCATAAATGGGCAGTGTTGAGGCTTAACCAGGGTAGAAATAATCATGGCAATGTACCCTCTGGCAAAACTGGCTTGACCTGGCAAGATGTGACTATAAGGAAAGCATATTTGTTGTTAGGGAGATTTCAAATAGAAAATGTGGATTTAAGACATGGTGGCATCAGAGGGAGGAAGACCATAATTTCAGAAGCAAATTAATTGTAGCAGTTTATTTCTAAATCCTCAATGGCAGGTTGTCCTAGCTAGTTTCTTGGTCCAGGGACTTTCTCAGCCTTGACCCTGACCTAGTTTCAGGCATCCAAAGGAGGGAAAGACAAGAAAGGTAATATATGGGCATGGGAGGAAAAGTTATACCAGACTTTCTCCAGGGAAAGGTGATATTTTAATTTAACTGATGGCTGCTGTCCCAGCAGAGCCCATTGGAGTATCAGAATGGCATTTGTTGAGCCTGGCAAACACACAATCCTCACTTATGTGTATCCCTTAGTCTCTGAAGCCAGCACTGTTTTCTTTAATGGCCCTTTGATGTGTTACAAGATCCTAATCAGGGCAGTTTAATAAATCAGTTACATGGGCATTGACACTTCAACATGAACCTAATTAGCCAAGTACTGGTGGGACATTAACCTGTTGTTAGATATTTGCTGTAACATTCCTCAAACACTCATGTAAGGATGTTAGTCCCACGTAAGGCCCTGGATGCCAGATTCTGATCCTGAGTGTGTGTTCCTAAAGGTTGATCTCAGATATTCCATGACTAATAATACCTCCCCCAGGTCTTTAGTGGATTAGGCTATAGTTTGCCTAACACTCCAGGTTAGACAGAGATATGTAAGTGTTAAGTCCTGGCCTTATGGCTCCTAGTTTCCTGTGGTTACTGCCCAGCCTTCAGGATTAATTTGGGGCCTATCTCTTGGGAGAGTCAACTGTCCTGTGCAGTCCTCATTCATAACTTCCTGCTACATTTGGCAAGGTGCCAGGACTCTCATTCTTTGTCCACAAGACTGAAAGGGAGAAAATAAGTCGGGTGGAGATGATGGAGGAAGGAAGGGAATTAGGGATGTCTTATCTTCAGAAAGTTAGTGCATTTTTTCTCTGCACAGGATAAGAGTGGCAAGATTCAGCCCCATTGGCATCCTGCAAATCCAGCCTTGGATTGCACAGTGCAGGAAGGATGTGACACATTTGGGGATGAGATGTTCACATCTGACATGGGCATCAGAACTGGGAAGTAAAACGATAATACTAACGATTTTTGAGCCTTTTCTAAAAGTCAGGCCTTATGCTCCTGACTTTAAAGGCAGTATTTTATTTAAACTTCCCGATTGCCCTGGGTTCTTATGGAGTACAAATTATTATTTACATTTTTCAGAAGATGACATTGAGGCCCACACTCTGTTTATCATACAGCTAACAAGAGGGAGATGTCCTTGTCTCTGAATTCTGGATGATGCAAGTTGGAGAAGCAGTTTCAACTTGTCCTGGCAGGGCAGCTGCCAGTGTGATGGTTCTGTCGCTGAACCCTCTCCTATGGTGGATTCTGGGCCATGAACAAGCGTCCTGGAGGACCAGTTAGGGGACTCACTC
Organism: Aplodontia rufa; assembly: GCA_004027875.1. NCBI lineage: Eukaryota > Metazoa > Chordata > Mammalia > Rodentia > Aplodontiidae > Aplodontia > Aplodontia rufa. The sequence continues at coordinate 4,227 of PVKS010011181.1, forward strand.
AGCAAAGTCCAATGAAATGAAGAGATATGGCTAAAATTTTTAGTCCAGAGGGAAAAGCGTGGATCTGCTCTGACTCATGTGTAAAAGTAGATGGCTTTCATACTTTAGAACTCTTAATTACTAGCCAGATCCACTTCCTGCCTGATCGTGGGTCTCCCTATCATGCCTCATGTGTAGAGAGAGGGCTTAGCTTTTTTCTGTGTCATTAGAGGCTGCTTTGGTTTTATTCTGTGCCATCTGTGCTCATCACACATTTGTAGGGTATGTACCTGTGCATCATGCCCTCTGTTGCACGGGAGCGGAGCACACAATGGTTCCTGCAGTCGATATGAGCCAAATTGTCCAGTGCGATCCCCACTCTTTCAATCTTCTTGGTTGGCTCCACTATAAAATGGAGAAATAACAGGATCTACTTCATTGGGAATAACAATGATTAAATGAGATAGTTCATATAAAAACTTGACCCAGTCCCGAGTATGTTGTATGCTCAAATAAATACCAGCTATTAGTACTTTATGACTTTTTAGGCTCACCCTCTTTTCATGACAGCCTGGGTGATGACAGCTTCACAGTTGTCCTCATCTCAAAGAATATATCTGCAGTTTTATTCAGGATTGGCTATATATTTTTACATCAGTGAGAATAATTTTTCTATTACTTTTATTTTGCCCTTGAAAATAGAAAAGTCACTTTTTATCACCTGAGAGAGGACAGGACAGAATGCCTGCTTTTTACATGCTGCCTGTCTCGGGCTTCAGTGACATTTGACTCTGTATGAAGAACACATGTGGGGACAGCCCTTTGTGAATCCTACTCGGGTCTGCTCTGCCTTCCTCATAAGCTCTACCGGCTCTGCCTCTGTGCCTTTGTTGGTTGTTGGTCTCACCTGGGCTGCCTTCCTATGTCTGGCTGTTTTCATTCTTCAGTGAGTATCTCAGGGTTATGCATTGGATGCTGTGATGCTGTGGAGCTTACAGCCGATGGGTGGTTTCTTTCCTTCCTGAGTAAGTTTTTATTGTCTGAACGCATCTGATACCTTTCATGAAATTTGTTACATTCGGATGATTCTATAAACCTCCAGATATTTTCCAAGTGCTATGCTAAGTATTTTTCACATGCATAACCTCTTTTAATCTTTACAATATTTTTGAGAATAGACATTATCACTTTTTCCACAATGTATATGCAACAACTGAGGTTAGATTCAAATAGCTTAAATAACTTGTCCTTTATGAAAATGAAGTCAAGCCACAGACTGGAAGAAGACAATTGCAAATCATGTATTTGATGTGGCACTTGTGTGCAGAATTTGTTAACCACTTTTGTAACTCAATAGGGAGAAGAAAGTCATCCCAATTTAAGATGGACCAGATTCAAATAAATGTTATGCCCGAGAAGGTGTCTGAATGGCTAGTCAGCACATGAATTATGTTCAACCTCATTAACCAGTTGGAAAATGCAAATCAAAACCACAATGAAGGGACTGGGGATATGGCTCAGTGGTAGAGTGCCTGCCTTGCATGCATGAAGCCTTAGGTTCCATCCTCAGCAAAAATAAATAAATAAATAAATAAATAAATAGATGAAAAAACCCACAATGAAATACTTTCCATCCATTTCCACTATGATGAATATCATTGAAAGGACAGAAATAACAAGTGTTGATGAGAACATGGAGATTGTGCACTGCTGTGCAAATAGTCAATGGTAACACCATTTTGGAAAAGAGTGTCAGTATCTTAAAAAGTTAGATATAGCTATTTACCATGGAACTCAACAAATCCACTCCTAGACATCTACTGAAGAGAAAGGAAAATATATGGCCACACAAAGATCTGTGTGTTAATGTTCACAGAAACATTATTCATAATAGACCAAAATTGAAAGTCTAAATATCATCATTCCATGAATGGGTAAAGAGAAGGTGGTGTATCCATATATTAGAATATAATTCAATTGTCAAAAAGAAAGAATGCCTGCTAATCTATCTACAGCTTGGATGGATTTCAAAGATTCCATGATAAGTAAATGAAGCCAGGTACAAAAACTGCCTACATATTGTATGCTTCCATTTTTACAAAATTTCTAGAAAAGACAGATCTAGGGAAACAGAAGGCTGGTCTGCGGTTGTCAGGAGCTGAAGTGAGAATGAGAATTCCCTGCTAGTGCTCATGAGGGAACTCTTTAAGAGTGATGGATGAGATGATGTGCGCATAGCTCTACAAACTTATTAAAAATACCTTTACTGAGTTAACTGTGCTTACAAGGGGTAGATTTCACAGTATAGAAATTATACCATGATGGTAAAAAATAAATAACTGGTAATGATGTTTTAAAAGTAACTTGTCCAAGATCATACAAGTAGCGGAGCCATCTTTAGACTGAATCTCCCTCAACTACTCTTCTTTTGGCCTTTTTTTGGCATTTGTTCTTGTGCATGCCTTGCCTCCTCAACAGCTCTTTGAGAGTAAGGAGCATGCCGTTGCAGCGGTGGGACTTCCCCAGGGTGTTCTCAACAAATACTGGCGCTCAGCGGACAGTGCGTCACGGTGTAATAGGATTATTCTGTAGCAGAAGTAACAGCGTAGAGCTGCTATTTCTCCAAATGCTGCCCGGAGTGTTGAGACAGGAGGGGCAGATAGTCCATCAAAGGCATGCCGCCTGAAGAACAATGTAGTGACAGGGCTGGCTGACAACAAGAGACAAAGAGCTGTGCTGTTGAACACTGCCCAGAGCAACCTGTCTCTTCCTGCTCAGCCCAGCAGACTGTTAAAAGGTCCACAAAAGGCTGCTGGGGAGATGACAAGAGCATAAGAATTTGCTGAATGTGTTACCCATGATAGCCAGAGTAAACCCGAATGACCTTCCTGGGACACGCAGTGGAGAGTGCTAGAATACAGGCCAGCCTGAATGGAGGGAGGGAAGTGGACACAGAAATTTAAAGACCTTGGAGGGGACTCACGCATATTTGATCCATTTACTAGAGTTCATTACTTTGTTAGAAAAATTATTTTTTCATTATTTCAAAAAGGTGTTGGAAAATTTGTCTAAAACTTGAAATTGGACAAAAGAGACTATTAGGTGTCCTTTCAGTGTTGTGCTGGGTGTTGTCTGGCATACCCTGTGCCCAACTGACTTTTCCATTGGTTAAGCTATTTTACAACCATGGGGTAGAAGTTAGCTCGCAAAAAACTTGGTAATAATGTAAACCATTTTTGTTCATAGAAAGAACAAGTGGATTTCATCCAGTAGATGTGGAAAAGATGACCTCCACCCATCATAGCCCATTATACCTTATTGCCCTTTCAGATATTAGCTAACTTTTAAAATTTATTAGCAAATTTATTTCAATATTTCTGACAGCCTACTGATATTTCTCTTTTTTTCCAAATTCAACATCTTACAGGGTCTCCTCTTAACTATGAAGTCAAATAAAATCTCTGACCCATTTCCCTTTCATATGTGCATTAACAGTCATGTTTTTGATCATTTGAAAATGATATTTTAACAGCCCGCACATATAAGGTTCAGGTTTGCTGAATGGTGACCACAATTTCTAAAGTAAAGATTGCAGTCTGGCTTCTGATGAGATAATTGAAGGAGTCCCCACTGCCCCAATCTTGAAACGCCTCAGTTCCTTCTCTGTCAGTCTAGCAGGCTATTTTTCTCCATCAGGAAGCTCTCTCTACCCTTCACCCTGGGATTGAGGCCTCTTCTGTGATCTCACAATACTCTTAGTACTTGTTCTGCGCATAGTGCTTGCCACAGGCACACCCACCTGAACATGGTAATAATCCAAACAGGCAGCAGCTAGAACAGTTACAGAGGAGGCACTGCCACCAGCTTAGACCGTGCACCAGGCGTAGGGGTTTCCTGTAATGGGTACGAGGCAAATTTAAGGAACTGGTGGGAAGGTGTGGTGGCAGACTCTTTCTTCCTTTGGTCAAGTGAAGGTTAGTTGCCCACAGCTGATCCAAGGAGCACAGAAACCAGTGGTGCTAACTTTTTATGTTAAGGTTAATAAGCGAAAGGTGGTTAAATAGCCAAAGTATTAGTCTAAGGTGGAGAAAAGTTGTCAAAGCAATTAAAAAACATCATTTTATAAATAAAAAAATTATCAATGCTTACATGGGAATACAAGAACACATTTTAATTTAAACATTTATAATATGCTATATTATGATTTTAAAAGAAATGAAAAGGCACATGCATGCAGTTGAAACATACATAACAGAACAACAACCATAGTGACAAGAGCAAAATTAAACTCACAGTAACCAGTGATGATTTTTAAACTCTCATCACAAAAGATAAAGATTTTTAGATTCAGTAATAAATAATTTGTATTTTGTTTATAAGCAGCAAACTTAAAGTGACACAGAAAGTTTGAAAATTACTTTTTAAAGGGGACCAGCAAATATATACAGGCAAAAGAATAGCATTAACAATATTAATATCAGACAAGGGAAATTCAAGGGAATAATCAAGTAAAGTAAATGCATGTTTCATACAACATTAAAAAATTGGTTTGCAGCAAAACATCTGTTGCAAATGCTGAGACGTGCCTTAGGGACATATCTGGTGGTCAAATGCTGCCATCATAGTGTAATTATCAGTTGTGCTTTCAAAAGTGGATACTTAAGAAGTCATTTTATGACATTCTAATTACTGCAAACATCAGAACCTCTAACCAGAGGCTGTTAGGGATACAAAGAAGAACAAAAATTTTGATTATAATATAACTTCAGTATACTCAGCTCAATCATGGACAGAACAAGGAGACAAAAGTAAACAAGGACACAGAGAATAATATGACCAAGAATCTTTGCTTAATAGATTCATGTGCAACATTATAAAATTAGAGAAAATATTATTTTTAATGCCAAAGAAATATTTAACAGAAGTGAATCACCTATTAAGATGTTAACAAAAACTCAAGACCCTCTTTCTAAAGAGTAGAAATTGTATGACTTATGTTCTCTGGGATACAATAAAACTAGAAATAAAGATGTGAAAGTATTTAAAAAAAATTGTTTCAAAAATTACAAATAGGCATTTGCAAAAATGGACAAATGAAAAAAAAATCACAGTTGCGGACTATTTCTAAAGGGGCAATATGAATGTTACCTCTCATACAATATACTTTGGCATATTACCAGTGTTTTGTGGTAGAGTGCATTATTCTCTCAATTACTTGCTACCCTCCCTGCGATGGGACTATACCTTTCCCCATTCCCATTTGAATGGATCATTGGTTTGTCCACTGGAATACGACTGTGAAAGACGTCTACCCTGTCCACGTCGGCAGTTCATGCATGATTCTTGTCCTTCTGCCTTGAGAGCAGCTTGTCCCAGATATGAAGCTGCTTGTTCAGCCCGGATCTCGGAATGAAGAAGACATTGATCAGAACTGCAGCCCACATACAAGGGACACGTAACAGGAAAGAGAAATGGTCTTGTAAATCAGTGAGATTCGGAAACTATTTGTTCCTGCAGCATAACCTAGCAAAATTTGATGAATACGTCTATATACAGTAATGAAAATCCTGCTCTCAAGTCTATTTATTGTTAAAGAAAAACAACAACAAAAGTAATCCAAGCATTTAATCCAATCCAGAAAAGGAGAGAAATGTAAGATAAGCAAAAGGGAGGTAGCATAAAATTTTAAGCAAAACTAATTCGAAAAGTGGAGACAGAATCATAAATCCAAACTCCATTCTTTGAAGAGCCGTTACACTGGCAAACGCCTCACAAAGTTAATCAAGATAAAGAGGAGGGAGAACTAAAATCAAATAATTCAACATAAAGTATCAATAATGAGAAGTGGATTTAGGCAAAGATACAAAACAATTTGTGAAAAACTTTAAAAAAGGTAAGGTACATCTCTACATTGATAAATTGAAGAATCCTGATTAAACCAAAGACTTGAAACCATGAAAATATAAGTAATCAAGTTTTATAAAAGAAATTAAGAATCTGAATAGAGAACAGAAAGCGCAGAAAGTAGAAAATATCATTAAAGATCTATTGATAACAGTATTGAATGCAGAGAAATTTAGTCACAAATTTTTTCATATTGTCAAGAAATACAATTTCTATGTTATTAAAACTATTTCAGGGTCTGGAGCGGTGGCTCGGCGGTTACGAGGCTTGCCCAGCGTGCACAAGCACACGAGTTCAAACCCCAGCACCCACGTACAACTAAGAGTTAGAGCAAGAAAAGCCATGTGAAAAACTGAATAAAAATTGATTCTCTCTCTCTCATGTCCTTCTCTCTTAAAAAAAAAAAGTTTCAAAGAAAAGATGAGGAAATGGACATCTTCAAAATTTAGCAAACTAGCATAACCCTGATATTAAAACTTGACATGTTAGAAGTTAAAAGTGAGACAAAGATGAAATGTAAAACTATGTAAATTCAATAATCTTACATGAAATATTAGCAAATCAAAGTGAGAGCTATATTAAAAATAATATACTATAGCCAAATATGATAGAAATAGAATGATTTAATTTTAAGTAATTTACTGATGTACTTAATCATATTACTACAACAAAGAAAAATATTAGTACTTTAGTTTCAAATGTTCAATAAATTCCAATATCTACTCCTGATTTATAAAAAGATCCTTTAAAGGAAAAATAGAATATTTTTCAACTTAATTAAAAATCCCAAAATTCATACCCAAAAAATCAATAGCATAGAACTAGAAGTCAAAACTCTTCAAGTCAAAAACCCTTTTGACCCTTAAAGCAAAAACCGACAAAGAAAGTTGTAGTGATTTTTAGTGTTGAACATTGTTTTAGAAGTTTAAAGAATGGAATTAAAATGAATTGAAATGATTAAAAATCAAAATGAGAGTTATAAATATTGATAAAGATAAAAATAATATTAGCCAAAGACTATCTGGAAAGATGAAGAAAATAAAATATGAAATTATTAAATAAGATGACATTAAAATGTTAATGTGCACAGGATGATAGCTTTGCTGTAGTAAAGCAATAACCAGTGAGAAAATAGATATAAGTGGAAGAAAGAATCCCATTTTAATGATAAACATCAGAAATATGTAGGAATAAATTCAATAAGAAATGTTCAGGATGTATAAAAAGAATCTACAAAATAAATTCCTAAATTCCAGACATGATTTAGCTATATTTGGAAATTTTTATAAAAATTGCTTTTGTCACCAAATTGATCTACAAATGTTATATAATGTCAAATAACACCTTAATGAGATGTTAAAGAAAATGTGGACATATGATTCTCAAGGATTCTTGAAATGATAAATACTGGAAAATGTGATTTTTTTTAAAGATTGTACAGTGAATTGCTATCCCGTTATCAAAACATTGTACTGGTGCACACCAACAGTGCTTTCAAGGACAATAGAAGTTCAGAAGCAGATCCGAGTTCAGCTAAGGAGAGGCATTCCAAATCAATAGAAACGACTTGAATTAAACTGAGCTAATTCAAATAATTCCATAACTTCTGTTAGAGAAATTGTTAAGCATGTAGGTAAAAAAGTGTTTTCTAGTTCACATTTGAGAATAAAATGAGGTCCGTGTTGTTTAAAAACATACATTTTGTTAAAAAAAAGGTAAAAGATCTCGGAACAATAGCGCACACATAAATTTAGGAAGTAAGTGCACAGATACAAACCGACAGAGTCTTGGTGTACATAACATCACCAATTCTCACACGGAGGAGGGAAGACATTGATGTGATTTTTTAAAACTTCTATGTAATAGAGAACACAAGTAAAAGTGAAAAGCACATGATTAAACAGATAAAAATATGTGAAATATATTAATATTTTTACAAATTAATTCCTTTTAAAGGAAAGAAACTTTTACCAATTGTTGGATACCTTCATTTGTTCAGTAGTTAATGAGCACTTTCTCTTTGCCAGACTTTCTTGAGCTGCTTGGGAGACCTAAATTATCATTCAGACACAAATCTGCACCATCTTAGAGTTTACTTTCTCAGGCAATTTATTTTTTAAAATGAGAAAACTAAGTCTGAAGTGATGGCACATGCCTATAATCCCAGTGACTCAAGAGGCTGAGGCAGGAGGCTCACAGTTTGAGGCCAGCTTCAGCAACTTAGCAAAACCATGTCTCAAAATAAACCCTGAAGGGGCTCGGAATGTAGCTCACTCGTAAAGTGCACCTGGTTTCAACCCCTAGTACTCCCCCAAAGAAGAGAGAGATAAAACTAATTTTAAAATGAGAAAAAAAAATAGACTTCATTAGCTATCAAAACACTGTGGGTGAACACGGAAAATGTTTTAATTTTCCAGTATTTAAATCAGTAGAGTTTTAAAAACTTGATTATGTTGTCAAGAGGATGAAAAAGTGTAGTCTTAGATGCTTTTGGGAAGGATGTAAGTTGGTAGAACTTTCCAAGACTGGTAATCTTTTTTTTTAATTTTTATTTTTGAACAACCATACAAATTTTTAACAAAATAATATAAAATGTGTATAGTTTCTGGATACTAGATTTACCCCAGGAGTGCCCCCCAATTTCCCACCCATATCCCTCCCTTCCCTTACCCACAATATCTCTAAAAATGTATTAGGCTGTATAACATTACACTTTATCTGGATTTAACACATGATAATAAACCACCTTTCTGAATGGCCAGGGTCTAGTTCCAACCTCCACAGATGAGTGGAGACATTCGACCCTTGGTTCTCTGGGTTAAGCTGATTTTACTCAGCATAATTTCTTCCATAGCCATCCATTTACCTTCAAAGACTGATAATCTTAAAGAGATTGCAGTTGACTTGAAATTCTTGTTACAAGAGCAATTTAACTACATGAATATTTATTGTGGATCTGTTTATAAGAGCAAAAAATTGGAAATAATGTTTAGGAGTATATGCACAAAATAAGTAACATAAAAATTACATTTAGAGAAGAACATTTAATGACAGAGAAAACAGAAAAACTGTCAAATGCAAATACAGATTGCTGTTTATACTGTCTAGTTCATTTTTTTAAAAAATTAGCATTTTTTTAAGAGAGAGGGACAGTGAGAGAGAGAAAGAGAGAGTCAATTTACTTAGTTTTTCATGTGGCCTTCACTGCTCAGAGACTTCATTGTGTACGTGGTGCTGGGGTTCAAACTCATGTACTTGCACATGCCAGGCAAGCGCCATAACCATGGAGCCGCCACTCTAGCCCCTCTAGTTCACGTTTGAGTGAGAATATATACTGCTTTAAGATGCTAGAGCGACAGGGCTGGAGTGGTGGCTTGGCGGTTACAGTGCTTGCCTGGCATGCACAAGTATATGCGTTAGAACCCCAGCACCACGGACACAATGAAGTCTAGAAGCAACAAAAGGCACATGAAAAACTAAATAAAAATTGTTTCTCTCTGTCTCACTGTCCCCCTCTCTTAAAAAAAAAAAGAATGCTAGAGAGAGAGAGATGAAAATACTAATGAAACCTGTCTTACTGTTACAATTTCTTTCTTGTGATTTTGATGATATGAATTTTGTAATTTAAAAAGGTATTGTTTTCTTAGTTAAAGATTAAAACTATTCATGTACCTTACATCTTTTTATTTCATTGGGTCTTATTTAATTATCATAGATATAATCTGCAAGTTCCATCCCTTTTCAACAAACTGCCAGGAAAGATAGGATCTGGCAGGGTCTATATTGGGTGAAGGGAATGAGGTGATTCATGTAAGATCAGGTGCTGCTATTATTTAAATTTTGATATTTTATTTGTAATGAGATTTTGCATGACTTTTGATTTTTTAAAAGTGCATTAGATTCTCTCTCTCTCTTTTTTTTTTTAAGACTACACTTTTTGGCATTGCCATCAGTGTTTCCACCCATGTCAAGTGTCTCACTTATCTTACCCTATCCCCTGCCCTGCTCCCTGGTAGTCATCTACATCCTCTATGCTCCACAGAGAATCTCTGCAAGTCCTGCTTCTGTCTCCTGTTGAGCAGGTGCATCACGCTCCCGCCAACACAGAAGACAGCGCAGATACTGTGGGTGGAGGGAGGTGTGGCTATCCCAGCCATCCATGAAGTGTATCCTCTGGGCTCTGTGCAAAGCATTTTCTCAGCATTATCTCATTTAATTTTCATAATTAGCCAGGCAGGTGGGTAGCAGAGAATCCTGGGAATTCCCTAATATCATTTTCTGCTCTCAGTGTTAGTCTGTCCCAGGTGCAGCTGGGAGTTTGGACAAGCCCAGGCTCTCTCGCATCCAGGTATGGCCATGTGACTGAACTTGAGGCTAAAGGAAGGAAGTAGGAACATTTGCAGTTTGCAACCTTACCAACTGTTTTAGTCAGTTTATTCTTCACTATGACCAAAAGACTTGACAAGAATAATTTTGAGGAGGAAATGTTTATTTGGTGCTAACAGTTTCAGCCCTCAGTTTATACATGGCTGACTCCATTCCTTGGGGCTCAAAATGAGGCAGAACATCATGGAGAGAGAATATGGCAGAGGACAGCAGTTCAGGACATCATGCTAGAATGCAGAGAGAGACTTCTCCTCTCACCAAGGACAAAATCTGTACCCCAAAATCATACCCCAATGACACCCCTCCTCCAGCCACACCCCACCTGCCTCCAGTTATCCCCAGTTAATCCCTGTTGGGATTAACATGATGATTGGGTTAAACCTCTCCTGACCCAGTCATTTCCCCCTCTTGCATTTTCTCACACATGAGCCTTCGGGGAACAGCTCATCTCTAAAGCATAACATCTATGAAGGTGAAGTCCACTGACTTCTTTTCCCTTTTCCCACTTCCTCTGTATGGAATGTGTGAGGACAGGAGCCAAAGTGTCCAAGTTAGACCAGAAGATGAAAGCCACGAACCCAAGATGGCAGAGCAAGGAGGTGGAAGAAGAGTCTCTCATGTGGAGTTTCCATATCAGGTCTGGATTGCTAGCTTCACAGGAGAGAGAAACTATCTTGTTATAGACACTCTTATCTCAGATTTTTCTGGAACTCACAAACCAACCTAGTCCTCGCTCATTGAGAAAGATAGCACTATTATGTCCAGTTTGAGGAAAACGTGGCTCAGAGAAATGAAAGATCTTTTATAAGGTTGCACAGCTAAAAGATGAGAACCTGAAACCAGAATGTCTGACTCCCGTATCCCAGCTCTTAACCCTGTGCTGTTAGTTCCTTGATCCAGGAAGATTTCCATATCTGAGTAAAGAGTTTGAAAGCCTAGGTTTTGGGTGCTTATGGTTTTATGGTTTGGGTGCATATGGGTTTATGGTTTTCTCTAGTCAAGATCCTAAACCCTGATGTGGCTTCAGCAGTTGTCTCAGAAGCCTTTTCCTTTGGGGAGAACAGGGCTCCTTTGTAGATGCCTCCTCAGCTCCTGCCCACACTTTGTCTTCAGACTACCTGTGGCACCAGCACTGCTGACTTGCATTGGTCTTGGAGGATCAGGCATCATCATTACCGCAACAAAAAGTGCTCTGCTCTTCCTACCATGAGTGGTGGGGCAGGGGCCGGAGGGCTGGGAAGGTCTACTTCTCACACACATTTCAATCAGAAATCCCTCTACTTTAAGGCCGTCTCATAGAAATGCACTCCAACCTTGGAGCGCGGTGTAGCCCTCTGGCACTGGACACTGGGTGTCTGCATTGCTGAAGTAATTCAGCGTTTATCTCCTCAGGTCAGGTCAAAGCTAATGGAAGTTCAGCGCCTCTGCTGCTTCAGGCCGATGTCTGATGTATCAGCTGAATGCATTTCAGGCTCATAAGCAGTTTCTCCAGATCTATGGGCAAGAAAGCTTTCACCATCCCCATCCCCACCTCCCCCCAAGTGACCAATGTCTTAGCATTAATGCATCTGATGGCACCAAGCCTTAGTGGCCAGAGGAAGGACAGTTGCCAAGCAGAGACTGAAATCAAATTTTTATTTACATTTTTACTTTTCCACAGCTTAGTTTCTTGCAGACTCTTTTTTCTTTTTCTGGGTACTGGGGATTGAACCCAGGGGTGCTTTACCTGTAAGCTATAGCCCCAACCCTATTTATTTTTTAATTTTGAGACAAGGTCTTGCTATCGCTTAGGACCTCACTACATTGCTGAGCCTGGCCTTGAACTGGAAATCCTTCTGCCTCAGTCTCCCACGTCAATGGGATGACAGATGTGTGCCACCTCACCTGGCTCTTGTAGACTTTTAATCTATCAGGCCACACTATGTAGTGTGGACTGAATCCTTGAATTTACTTTTTCTTGCGAGACTATCAAGGAACTTGACAACCTTGTTTTAATGAATCAACCTATTCAATAGTGTCAAAATATGGGGCCTAAAAATGAAGCATTGCTCAATGCATCCTAAGAAGGCTGGAGTCGTGGTTTGGTGGTTCCAGCACTTGTCTGGCATGTGCAAGGATGCGAGTTCAAACCCTAGCACCATGTACACAACAAAGTATCAGAGCAATGAAAGCTGCATGAAAAACTGAGTAAAATTAATTCTCTCTCTCATCACTCTCTCTGTCCCTCTCTCTTTAAAAGAAAGAAAGAAAGAAAGAAAGAGGGACAGAGAGAGAGAGAGAGAATCAGTTTTATTAAGTTTTTCACATGGCTTTCATTGCTCTGACACTTCATTATGTACACGGTATGGGGGTTCAAACCCGCGTCCTCATACATGCCAGGCAAGTGCTGTAATCACCAAGCCACTGCTCCAGCCCCCAATCTGCGCATTCTTACGTGTAGGCTTTTTTGTGACTCTTTTGTGAAGGATAATCATGGTTCATTTAGGAAGACGGGTTTATCCAACTGTTGTTAAAATTGATTAAGCCTGTATCTCCACAACAAAACAAATCAACCTCCTCTTGCAAAGGAAACTCATATTACATTTACATGTGTCCAGTTATGGAATTAACAAAAACAGCTTGCTTTGAATAGGACATATGGGTAGATGTTATAATAGAAGTAAAAATTGAATTGTAGATAATTGCTCTTTTTTTTAAGAGAGAGGGACAGTGAGAGAGAGAGAGAGAGGGACAGAGAGAGAGAGAGAATCAGTTCTATTCAGTTTTTCATGCAGCTTTCATTGCTCTGAGACTTTGTTGTGTACTTGGTGCTGGGGTTTGAGCTCATGCACCTGCACATGCCAGGCAAGTGCCGCAAGCACCACGTACGCTGAGCCACCGCTCCAGCCCTGATAATTGCTCTTTTTTACTGTTACCATTAGATTGCATTTAGTGCCAAATGATTTTGACCACTTCCGGAGGATAAATCATAAGTTTCCTGCTATTATTCTCAAAGTCTAAGGTGCAACTTTGGTTTCACAGCACTCGTCCTCCACACACTGATGAAAGATAATGAGCAGGAGGAATCGAAGTCAAACCAGAAGGGTTTGATTCATTCATTTGATTCTTACTTACTGTTGGACAGTAACGAAGGGCCCAGTGCATTTTTCTTTGAATGAACAAAATGGAGAAATTTTCTTGATGACTTAGTTTTGGGAGCACAGCCTTAAATGCATTATCAACTGGTAAACTCTAATTTGTATTCCGTGTATTTCAATAGTGAGGGACAAGAGAACAGAGAGAAGGGGGAGAGAGGGGGTGAGTGCCAGGTATCCCCTGGGCTCCAGGAGGAGCTCAAGGAGGACAGGAGTAAAAGTCAGCATTGTCCCTTGGGGACCAGCTGGGATGGTAAGTTGTTGTCCAGAATTGTCCAGAATTCCTTTATCTGGACCAGAGAGACATTCATAGCAGTGAGGTAGTGGCCATTCCACTCCAAAGGCAGCTCACACACCTTGTTGGCAATTGGCTGGCTCACCTTTAGGAGCAGGCAGCAGCCAGGGCGGCAGAGATTCCAGCTCCTGCTAAGTCTCCACCCTCAGTCTCTCCGAGCTCTGGGCCAGGACTCGTGCAGTTCTGGGGCAAAAGCATCCAGGTCATCCATGCAATCAAGGTTGGAGGTGCTGAGAGACAGACACAGGTCCCTGTTTCTCCTTGTGGGTTTCAATTTGTCCTCCTCCCTCACTCCATAGTCAGCTTTTCTTTCTTATGACTGGCCCTGAGTCATCTGCACACTTCCTCCTCATCAGCCACCACCATTGGGTAAGAGCTAGTCCTGTGCTCTTTAATATAGCAGCCACTAGTCATTTGTGGCTACTAAAATTAAAAGGAATTCAAATGTAATACAGTTGTCCCACAATATCTAATATGCACAGATATTCAGATTCCTTATATAAAATAGTAGAATATCTGCATATAACCTATTCACATCTCCTGGATGCTTTAAGTGATCTCTAGATTATTATACTATCTAATACAATGTAAATGATATATAAATAATTCTTAATATATTATTGAGAGAATAATTACCCAAAAAGCCTGTACATATTCAGTACATTTTTAAAAAATTATTTCCAATCGACATTTGGTTGAATCCAGGAATGTTGAACTCATGGATTTGCAGGGCTGACTTTAAAATGAAAAGTTCATTTCCTTGGTTGTACAAGCCACATTTCACATGTGTGTCTAGTGTCTATGTTATTGAAAAATGCAGGTATAGAACATTTCCCATCATAGCAAGGTATATTGCCCAGTATTGGTAGAATTCCTTTAATATATTCCTTATTTAACATTACTCAGAGGGATTCTATTTCCCTAACCAAATCCTAACAGATAATAATGATGTTTTCTTTACTAGTATTATTTATTTCTTAATGTGGATTTGAATTAGAGCTACTTTACAGTATCCTTTCATTATGTTTTTTTTTTTTTAGAGAGAGGGACAGTGAAAGAGAGAGAAACAGAAAATCAATTTTATTTATTTTTCTATGTGGCTTTCATTACTGACACTTTGTTGTGTATGTGGTGCTGGGGTTTGAACCCATGTACTTGCATATGCCAGGCAAGTGCTGTAACCACAGAACCACCTCTCCAGTCCTTTCATTATGGTTTGAAAGAGAAGATCCGGAGCAGACTTTCTTGTAGTCATTTCTCTTCAGTTTTGTTCATCTGGATATGTTTTAATTTCTCCTTCAGTTTTGAAGAACAATTTTGCCAAACACAGAATTCTTGGCTGACAGTTCTTTTAACTGCTTTAATATATTGTTCCAATGACTTTGGTCTTCGTGGTTCCTGATAAAATGTTAGCTGCTATCTCACTGAGCATCACTTGTACATAGTAGGTCAGTTTTTTCTTGTTTCTTTTGACAGTTTGTCTTCCAGTGATTTCATTATCCATTGAGATGTGGATCTTTTCCTTTAACCTACTTGGAGTTCACTGAGTTTCTTGGATGGATTGATTAAAGTTTTCATCATATTTGGGAAATTTTTCTTATTTCTTGAAATATCCTGCCTATTCCTACTTTTTCTTCCTTTTGTGTATTTGTTGACTTACCTAATGGCATCCCATAGATCTCTGGAACTCTGTGCATTTTTATTTATCCTCTTTTTTGCTTTTCATCAGATTGGATAATCTCAATTGACCTACCCCAAATGTAGTGAATCTTTCTTCTGGCTATTCAGATCTGCTTTTTTGTTTTTGTTTTTTTTAAGAGAAGGACAGTGAGAGAGAGACAGAGAGACAGAGAGAATCAATTTTTATTGAGTTTTTCACATGGCTTTCATTGCTCTGACACTTAGTTGTGTACATGGGTGCTGGGGTTTGAACCCATGTACTTGCATATGCCAGGCAAGCACCATAACTGCTGAGCCACTGCACCAGATCTGCTTTTAATAGCTTCTAGTAAAAATTTCAATTGACTTATTATAATTTTGAGCTCCAGAATTTCTATTTGGTTCTTTCTAATTTCTCTTTATTGATATTTTTCATTGCTAAGACATTCCTCTTACCATTAGTTTTTGAGACATGTCTTCCTGCGGTTCTTTGAATATATTTAAAATATCTGGTTTAAAAATTTTTGTTTGTAAGTCCAGCATCTGAACTTCCTCAGGGGTAATTTCCATTGGTTGCTACCCAACACTCCATGTGTGCACTATATTCTCTTGCTCATATGAAGTAATTTTTGTTGTTGCTGTTGAAATTCAGACTTAAAATAATATAATGTGGCAATTCTGAAAAACATGTTTCCCCAGTTCCCCAAGATTAATTGTTGTCTACTTTTTGTTATTATTGTTTATTTAGTGACTTTTTTGAGCTAATTCTATAGTTTGCATTCTTTTTCACATGTACCACTAAAGTCTCTGTTCAGCTGGGCACAGTAGTGAAGACCTGCGAAGGGCCTAAGCTCTCATTGTTGAATGGAATTGAGATTTTTACAAGCAGGAAGTGGAGGCTAAAGTGGAATTGTCAATGGCTGACTGAGAGTTGAAGCTGTTCCACAACATACATATAGAGCACCTTGGCAAAAATTGGGACTTCTCAAATTTAGGCAACTAAGAAAATCTCTGTCCTGTAATTAGCTTACCACTAAGTCAACTTCCAGTGACTCAGGAGGCTGAGGTGGGAGGATTACAAGTTCAGACCCTCAATAAGTTCAGACCCTCCACAACTTAGTGAGACCCTGTCTCAAAATAAAGAATAAAAAAGGCTAGGGATGCAGCTCAGTTGTAAAATGCCTTGGGTTCAGTCCCCAATACAAAAATAAATAAATATCTTTTCAATTGACTTACTTATTATTCACAGATGGTTGACTCCATAGCTCTGGGCCCAACATGTGGCAGAACATCGTGGCAGATGGGTGTGAAGAATGAAAGCAGCTCAGGGCATGACAATCAGGAAGCAGAGAGAGCCTCCACTCAAGAAGGACAAAACATAAGCCCACTCTAAATGCAACCTACCTTCTTCAACTATACCTTACCTTCTACAATCATCACCTAATTAGTTATTCAATTCAAGTGGATCAACACTCTGATTAGATTAAGACTTTCATAATCCAACCATTTCACACATGAAATTTTGGGGGACACTTCATATCTAAGCCATAACAAGTGTGTTGGTATATGTTGTTAGAATATGTACAGTATCAAATGAACTGCAATCCCCCCCCCCCAAAGTTTGGAGAGAGAAATGTATCACTTTTATTATTATTGTTATGTTTTAAGGGGAAAAAACCACTTTAACAAAACTAGGGTTTTAAAATTAAAATAAAGAAGAATTGAACAAAAGGAAACAACTGCACCCCCCATGCCCACCCACAGAAATGCTGGTGCCAATGCTCAGTCAACTCAGGCGTCCTGTGGGCACCCTTGGCTGCTGTTGGCATGTGCTCTGTGCTGCCCTCTGCTGGGTGCACTGCTCACATCCTGATCATGCATTTATTTAAATTGGGGTAAGAGCATTTAACATGAGATTTACCTTCTTAATAGATTTTTAAATCCTTGACACCACTAAAGGTACAGTGCCGTTCAGCAGATCTCTAGAATGTAGTCATCTTCCATAACTTGAACTTTATACTAGATGAGCAACAGCTTACGCATTTTTTTCTCTCCCCAACTCGAAGCAACCACTATTCTACTGAGTTTCTATGAATTGGTTGATTTTAGATATTGTATGCAGTATTTGTTCTTAACTGACTTATTTAATTTAGTGTGATGTTCTATGGGTTCATTTATTGGTAGCATACGCAGAATTTCCTTCTCTATGACTGAATGATATTCCATTGACATGTACTACAATTTCTTTGCCCATTCATCCATTGATGGGTATTTATGTTGTTTCCCCATCTTGACTATTGCAAATAGTGCTTTATGAGGTTTGTATCTCAATTCTATTATTAAAGTAGAATGAGGTCTTTCACTTTGCGGTAACCACTTAGCTTCCTACGTTTTCTGCAGCAGATCCTGGGGCTTTGTAGTAGGACTGAGAGCTCCACCTATCCCAGATCCGTAGAAGCATATTAGACTTCCCGTGGGGACAAAGACTCCTCCCTTTATCCCCCACCAAGGATGACTCACAAAGAAGAGAAATTAATATTGATTGTTGCTGATGAAGGTGGTTGTGATGGTAAAGAAAGGAGAAAGACAAAGAAAGTGTGATGGTTCTTGCTGTAGGTATTTGGGAGTGACAAGAAGGGGAGCATGAGTCCAGAGCCCTGGCCATAAAACCCTGGAGAAAGAATGTTCTGGAAAACAACATTGCAAAGGAGTTTTTCAATACTAAACCACAGAACAGGGCATATATACTCTGCTAGCTCCTTGCTTGGCCATGGGAGAACTGTAAATAAATCAGAAATGTCCATACGGAACTTCTAGTAGAGAAGGGAAATCAGACATGTAGATGGGTAACACTCATCCAAGGTAGATGCAGATATGGACTCGGAGTTCAGAAGGGGAGGCGGTTCTTCTAGCTGGGGGAGATTAGGAGAGACCTCATGTGACAGTAAAATTTTAATGGGGGCTTGAAGAAAGATGACTTGATATGGAGAAACCCAGACTTTAAAAGCTACTTAGACATTATTTTTTTAGTTTTCGAAAAAGTAAGCTTTGAAAGGTGGATGGTGGAGGGTGTGGGGAAGTGGAGGCCTGACCTCACTTTCTGCAGTACGTAATAACTAAAATTTTTCCATTATAAATATTTACATTAAACTAAACAAAAGTAGTGGTAACTTTTGAATTTAGCTCCTCTAAATCAGTCTTAGATTTGAATTAGATGAACAAGGTGTTAAGGAGCTGAATTATGTCTCGCCCAATTCATGTATTGAAGTTCTAATTGTCCAGCATCTCAGAATGTGACTGTATTTGGAGATTGGGTCTTTAAAGGGATTATTAAGGTAGAATGAGATCTTATGGGTGGGATCTAATCCAATATGACTATTATCCTTATAAGAAGAGGACGTTGGGACACAGGCATGCACAGAAAGAGGGGCAGCCATTCAGGACGCAGCAAGAAGCCAAAGAGAGATACTTTGGAAGAAACCAGTTCTGCTAACATCTTGATTTTGGTCTTCCAGCCTCCAGACTGTGAGAAAATAAATTCCTTAAGTTAAGCCATCTAGTATGTAGTATTTTATGTTGCTGCAGCCTTAGCAATCTGTAGCAACCATACTACAGATTTATAAAACACTAGAACTTAATTCTGCATTACATCTGGAAGCAATCATTTACTTATTCCAATACAGTATGTTCTTAAATAACAGAAAAATTAGGATTACCTTCCAGGTTGTTTGATCAAATATAGTAACCTGCACAATCATATAATCTCTTAACATCTTATAAAAAAATCCTCCAGGATTTCGGTATGATTGAAACTCCTTGACTTTTCAACCTATTGTTCCTGCCTGTGCACAGGTACTCAGAGATCACCCAGGACACTTCCAGATAATGCTCTTCATGTGAATGTCAGGATTATTTTTATTATTTAATGTCACTTTATGTAACAGTCCATGTTCCTAGTTGTAAAGCAACCAGAGTCCACTCTAATGAGAGTAAGAAGGGAAGGGATTTATTAATAATGTGAAGGCTCTTGTGGAATTGCCGGAGAAAGGAACCTGAAGCTCAGCTCCAAGAGTGGTGTCCAAACCCTGCAGAGAAAATGTCCTCGCAAGGAAGCATTTGTCTCTGCTCTGCCAAGCATTGACACTAGAGATCCAGCTCATGGCATTGGGTTCTTCCACAAGTTTGGAGCCCCTTTCTGCCACAGGATCTTCCGTATGGAAATCTTGCCCATGTGCACCTGCCTGATAAACACCTATGTCATGTGCTGGGTCCCAGAAACAAGGGGGTAAGTAACTGTAGCTTGAACTGCTATACTGGGGTATATGTACATTTCAACCAATAAAGGAAGATTTCTTAAAAGTTGATGGATGGGCAGGAATATGGCCAATGTCTGCTAGGTTTGGAGTTCATCACTACTATGACCATATTATGTTTTCCTTGATGTTTAAACCTTTAAAATGACCAAACTCATGTTGGAAAATATAAATTTGATGATGATCAAGGATGAGTCAAATATTGTTGATCAAATTCTCACCAAAGTTTTACATAAAATTTCCTACAGTCAATATATATTTGGTATGTCAATAAGTGTTTGTTTATGAGTGAATATTTGTTGTCAGGTAAAGTGTTTGCTTTCCTTAATGAGAATACCAAAACTATTAGAACTCAAATCATTGAGTTGCATTCCTAGCTCCCATTTACATGCCCCGTGACAGCATGTACCTGCCTGTCCCAGAACATAGTTTCTTTGTTGCTTTGGTGACCTTGTTTTCTAAAAGGAAACTTGGGACACACATTTTGGACAAAAAATTTTGGCAATTGCTTTTGGGGACAAAAAGCAAGAAGATCATAGATGGAGCATCAAATATGAAATGGTCCTTTTGATTATTGATGGGGACAAGCAAACAGAATGCTCCAGAAATATTCCCAGAATATTTTCTCGAATAGTCAAAGAAATAGGTACATGGTACATGCTCATGGTATAATGTGTATAAATTTGCTTCAAAGGCATTGTTTTGCAAGTACTAGTTAATTCATTCATGCATTCATTTTTTTCTGTTTTAACAAACATTTCTTAAGCACCTATTATTTGCCAGACGCTGAACTGGCTGAAGCCCACAAGAGCTTTACAGTCCAACAGTATGAGATAGGTAACAAAAGAATGCAATAAAAGTTACAGGTTCTAGGATGGAAATCTAGAAAAATCTGCACATCTACAACTACATTATAAGAAGTGAATATAACTCCCCTCTTATTGAACACAGAATGCAACATCAAAACAGTCATATATTAGGGCTGGAGTGGTGGCTCGGTGGTTATGGCACTTGCCTGGCATGCACAAGTACACGGGTTCAAATCCCAGCACTCACGTACACAACTAAGTGTCAGAGCAGTGAAATCCATGTGAAAAACTCAATAAAAATTGATTCTCTCTCTCTCTCTCTCTCTCTCACTGTCCTTCTCTCTTTAAAAAAAGTCACATATTAATGTCTTGTCCCTAATGCATACCAGATCTCTATTAATAGTGTTTTTTAAAAAATCTTATTGAGGAGTTGTGTTGTTGTACAATCATAAATGTATATGTAGTAACAATAGGATATGCTCTTATCCTAATCCAGAATCAGCCCTTCTTCACCCACGCCCCATTCTCTTGCCTCTTCTATATTCCCCCACACACATGTGTGTGTGTGTATATATATATATAATGTGTATATATAATGTATATATAATGTGTGTATATATAATGTGTGTATATATAATGTGTATATATAATGTATATATAATATGTGTATATAATGTGTATATATAATGTATATATAATGTGTGTATATATAATATATATAATGTGTATATATATATATAAGTATTTTCCAGAATTAAATGATTGTGTAAGCATTATTTGGCTTCTCAGGGGAGTAAAAAGTAAGGTACATAATAGATTCCCCCCAGATCCCTCCCTATCATCCCTGTATCTGCTCTTCTGTTTGACGACTTTGTTAGTTTTGACGTTGTGAGCAGTAAAACATCAATAGGCATCTGGAGCCCACTGGATGGAAGATTTCACACAAATACAGAAGGATGTAGAATGATTGCATGAGCTTATGTACAGAACAGACTTTAAAGAGAGTTTCTCCTAGCTCAGTGTGGTCCCCAATCTCTCTTAGGTATCTAATCATTACAAGGACTTCTTTTTTTTTTTTTTTAAAGAGAGAGGGACAGTGAGAGAGAAAGAGAGAAACAGCTTTATTTAGTTTTTCACATGGCCTTAGTTGCTCCAACACTCAGTTGTGTACGTGGTGCTGGGGTTCGAACCCGGGTCCTTGTACTTGCCAGGCAAGCGCCGAAACCATTGAGCCACTGCTCCAGCCCCTACAAGGACTTCTTTATTCAAAACAATTTATGTCCTAAAACCTGAGAAATCTTTAAGAATGATTCCAACATTCCTGCTGTACCTTGTTTATCTCTCTGTGGTAACTAGTGTTTATTGATTGCATACAGTGTTTTTGTTTGGTTGTCTCTTGATCTGCGCTGTGCATTTTTTCTGTCCTTGGCACCTAGGGTCTGGAAAATAAGCAATCATTTTGTAAGAAGTTCAGACGTAATTGAATAAACGAATAGCCCTTTTATCAACCAGCAGATGTGCAAGAGCAGGTTTTTATTTAGGAGTACATGTTTAGGATTTACACAGGCAGCCTTGGGTTGGCACCTGGCTCTGTCATTTCCTGTTTTAGGGGATGTTGAGAAAATCAATTTCTCTGGACCTCAGTGTTTTTATCTATAATATGGGAATAATTAATACAATGTGCCTCCCAGACTTCCTTGTGAGACACAAACAAATTTGTATAAAGAATCTAGCATCTACCCTACTTGCAGTGCCCAGCGCACAGCAGCTTGTCAGTGAAGAGCGGAAACAGTGATTGTAGTCTTTAGTGCCGTGACTGGTGCCGTTCTTTATTGCAGCAGGCATCCTGGGATATACTGGCACTGGGATTTCTGGGAGGAGCAGTTGTACCTGTGACCCTCGGCTGCTCTTTGCTTTGCCTCATACCCCTTCACAATGCCGAATCAAGCTGTTTGTCCAAAGTCTTGGTGCATTTTTGACTCTTTGAATGTTAAAGACATCTTGTTCTTATTGCCACAGATCAATATTTTTCTTTCTCTGCCTCCCTATAAGAATATTTGATAACAAGATGCCCCAGGCTTATTTAAAAGCCCAATCTACTAATTTGTCATGAAGCATAGACACCTGGAAGTCTGGTCTCATTAAATTCACCTCAGTATCATGGCATCCCCTGGCTTGTGGAGTGGAAGAAATGTGTGCAGGATGTGTGGGTGGTGGGGGATAGTAGACTGTGTCCCCACCCCACTACAAAGAAAAACACATATGCTGTATTAAAATAACCAGGTCTCCTCCTCACTTTTCCTCAACTGGAGGTTTATTCTGAAATTAGATCAAGTGGAAAAACATGAAGCCCTTCTGATTTGTCCAGCTTTGTAACATTGAGTTGGTATGGAGTGTGCGATGGGGGTGGGAGCTGGCTTCATAATACAGTAAGTGGAACCTTTTAGCTTCAGTAAGTGAGTCTGACTCAGGAATGTAGGCGATTGTATCTCAAAAAAAAAATCAATATTAAGATGCACAATTGCTCCCCTGGTATCGAAAGAATGAGTTGATCTACATGCTAAATGACAGGCCTCTTGATAACAGGGATTATGTGACCTTCCTTTCCAGCCAGGGCTGCTGGGGACTGTCCTTTAGGTCCCCAAGGCTGAGATAATCTAATTAGAATA
Source organism: Aplodontia rufa (assembly GCA_004027875.1). Lineage (NCBI taxonomy): Eukaryota > Metazoa > Chordata > Mammalia > Rodentia > Aplodontiidae > Aplodontia > Aplodontia rufa. The sequence goes on from PVKS010011181.1 coordinate 27,375, forward strand.
ACAAAGACAGGTCCATTTGAGGAGGAGGCCACTGTGGGGGTGGGTCGGGAGGTGACAGTGAATGTGGGGGTTTTGTTGGGGGGGTTATACATAACAAAAGCATGTAGGTGGAGGCTATTGGGGAGGGAGGTCCAGAGTGGAGGCGATGGCTGTAGGAAGGCGTGGGCAGAGGTCACTCTAAAACATGACTTAATCTCCACTTTGGCTCCACAAACACTGCCACACTGGCTCCCAGACTCCGGCTGGACTTGACAGCAGCAGCGATCAAGGCTCCAGACATCCAGACATTCAAAGGTCTCCAGCCTGGCCCAGGAGAGAAAGGGGGCCTAAGGAACACTTGACCCTTCGGACCAGACCTCTGCCCTCCTTGGGAATTCCCCACTGTCCCAGGCCCAGGCCCTGATGGGAGGTCACCTTGTGCCCGATAAAGCAAGAGCAACAAGGCCATGTGCTGCACATGTGTGAAGCTGAAGTCTGTTGGGAAAGCTGCCCTGTCCCCTCCTCCGATGGCGGGCCCTCCCTGTGTTTTGGGTAGTAAATATTCTCTTCTAAAGGATGATGATGGTGATAGAAGCCAGGAGGGTTCTGTAACATTGGGTCGCTTGACTTATTTGCTTATAATGATTCTGCCTGCTACATTGATTCCAAGATGCTTCTGAAATTGTGTCAGGCCTTGAAAAAAAAAAAATCTCTGAAACTGCTTTGTTAAAGATTCTTCTCAGTCTATGGTCTTAAGTTTTACCCTCACAGGTTCCTTTATATTTTGGTGGGGGGAAAATCTATTCCGGTAAGATTTGTTCTAGTTCCTGTACCCTCCACATCTTTTCACTCCCAAGATGTTTTGAGAAAATGCGGTTTGGGGAATCATGGAATTCTAGGCAAAGCAGGCCTTTATGGGATCAACAGGTGACTTCTTTTTAAAACCAAAATGGCTTTGCTAAGGCAGTCAAGTGTGCACAAGGCAGAGGGCTCTGATCTGGGGACAAGGTGCAGAGAGGGTGCAGACACTTCACACTGACCTCTGTGGATGCCTGGGGTCTTAGAAACACACATGTGCAGCCAAGCACAATGGCGCACACCTGTAATCCCAGCTGCTCGGCTCAGAGACTGAGACAGTAGGATTACACGTTCAAAGCTGCCTCAGCACCTTAGTGAGGCCCTAAGCAACTTAGCAAGACCTTGTCTCAAAATAAAATGAATAAATAAATAAAAAGGATTGGGGATGTGGGTCAGTGGTTAAGTGTCCCTCAACTGGTTCAATCAATCAATGGAAGGAAGGAAGGAAGAAAAAAAGAAAAGAAATACACACATGGAAAGAACGGACCAGGGAGAGTCCTTTGCATTTCCCTGAGCTGTGGGAGGTATACAAGGGACACATCTTCCTTCAGCCTGGTCAGTTCTGGTCTGTGGAGACTCCCTTTCCTCTCCCTGGTTCACCACAGTGTTGAGGAGGCTGGTCCATCATTTAAAAATGAAGCCTCAAACTCTGAAAATCTGAATGCTTATTAGATTTCCCCACCCAAGGCACTGGAGCTGCTTTGCCTGAGGGGTCTCACTTCTCCTCTTGCAGTTGCTGGGGAAGGGGTGATGATGGAGAGGACAGGGCTTCAACAACCTTTCAGCCAGTTCTTGGCAAAATAGCACTATGGATCCTATCTAAAAAGAAATTGGTACAATATGTGAAGAGATCCAGATAATGTTAAATATCTCGACTTTTTTATTCCTTCTTCCTCACTCTCCCTAAAACAAATTCTTGAGTTTCTTAGGGAGTTTCTTGAGTTTCTCCGGATAAATAGTACTTTATTTTGGCATTTTTTTAGTGTTTATGATAATAATAATTGTGTGTGTGTATGTGTGTGTGTGTGTGTGCACACGCGTGCATGCATGTGTTTCCTAAAGAGGAATAAATTGGGAACGTTTTTTGCACTCTTTTTAATTTAAAGAGCTAAACAAAATCTTTAGGGTTGTTATCTGTATCTGACTTCCTTCCTAAGTTTTGAGGACCAAATCCTACAATAAATGATAGTTTACATCTGCTCAGCTTGAGTTAAGATGGTAGACTGAAGGCTTAGCAGTTTCCCTCCTTGATTTATTCAGGTGCTGAGAATTTCTATTAAATTAGTTTGCTTCACTATGTACTTTGGTTTGATTTTTAGAAAGTGCTGCCTTCATCTGGACTTCACTAAGACCTAAAGCTGGATTTTAGAAGAAGATTGTGGTTGAGAGAATGGAAAGGAAGAAGGTGAAGGGAGAGAATCTTCTATCCTCCTTTTCTAGCTGTAATAAAATATACATATAGATTTTTAAAAATTAAAATTAAATTCACTGCTTATATTGATTCTAATGTTAATTACTGACAACTTATTATGTCCCCTTTATTCATGGAGATGCCAAGAAATGCTTTCTAGTTGGGGAGAAAAGCCTAGCCCAAAGGAACTCAGTGGTCATGGAGGCAGACTAATTCCATGCAAGGTCATATGGTCGGGTCAGTTTTACTCTCTGTTGGGCGGTGATGAGTCAGGAAGGTAATGTAGAGACATAGGCCTTGCAGCTTGATTTGATGCATGGAGAGAATCCTGGAGAGCATTCTGGGCAGGAGGACACACAGAAGAAGAAAATTCAGACACAACAGAAAGGCATAGTTTGAGTCACAAGTAGATTAAGTCAGGTTCTGACTCCAGCAGAACACATTTATTTGGAAGACAGGAAATGAGGTTGAGACCTTCATGGTCAAGACCAGGGTGGCCATTGGCACTGCTTCACCAAGACATCACCAATCAAACGTGTTATTCCCTGTTTTACTCTGTAGCTCACCAAGCAGCCACTACCAGTTGATCGGATTTGGATTTCAAGATGAAATTTATTGTCTATTCCCATTTGGGCCAACATATTTAGATTTAATATATAGGAAAATGGGGGGGGGTGCTAAATGAAGAAGAGATGAATGGAGACACACACTCCAAAACTCCCAGTTACTATTGCTTTCAACCTTTCCTAACTCAATTATGTTTTAGGCTGGAACTCAGCATGATGGGGAGAAGTCTCAACTGGAGGGCTTATGCTTGAGGTCCAGTGCAGCCACTGACACCCCTGATCTGTGACTCATTTTCCTCATCTGTAAAATAAAAAGTTTGAAATGCATGATGGGTAAGATCTGTCCTGACATTGACTTTTTAGACTCCTATGAATGCCAACAGAAAAGCAGCCAGGCTGAGGCTTGCTGGGGAAGGAGAAGGAAGTAAAAAGCCAGGGAGGGGAGGAGGAAGCCTAGGTTCCAGCTCGCCCACACCCTAAGTGTGCAGCTCCTGGATAGCTGAGAGTTGGTGGCAGTAGATGCTGTTTGTGTTGGACGATCCCATGATCCACATGGTACGCAATGTGTCGTTTAGGCGCCTCGTGGTCTCTTGGTAGGAAGCCGATGATAGTCCTCATCTGGAAACAGCCTTCTCCAAGATCAAGGCTGGTGGAAAAAGTTTGCATATCATTGTCTGCGTCCCTCTGGATTACCCTGGCTTTGTCTTCGCCTTCACTTAGCCGTTTGGCAGATGTCCCCACCCAAAGGGACTTCCCAACAAAGCAGTCTTTCTTACTGTTGACCCCCTCAGCTTCCTTGTTTGCCATCTTCTCTGGCCTCTGAGGGATACATTTTGGAGACATTTTGGAGACACGTGGCGAGGTAGGATGAGGTCATGGCTCCACTGAAGAGGACAGGAAAACTGTGCCTTCTTTCATGTATGGAGCTGAGTGTCCTTTATCCAGGGAGCGGAGCTGAGGTTGTTACTCCATTTGCCATGCTGCTCTCAAGAAATCAGCTCTTGGGAGCCAGCTTTCCAGTGGCTCTGGTGAAACTTCAAGAATGCAGATAAGGCTGAGAACTTGGAGCCACAGTATTTGAATGTCCAGAGAGGCATTTTTCAGGCTTAGCTTAATTTATTAATTTATTTGTATTCCTTCAGGGACATGACAAGACTGTGCTTCCCTCCTGACACATGCCTCTTCCCCAGTTCCCTACATACCCATTCAGGGGCCAAGGATGTAAGAACCCCAGGGAAGACTTCCATGTGGCAGGAGTAGTGTCTTTCAATTTGCTGCCTTTTAGAAAGATCTTTGACTAGATGCTAAACAAAATAAACAGCTCTGTCTACTGTCACTTTAAATACATCTGGGAAATACATGACTAAAACAATAAGGAGAAAGCTAAGCATTTTTGCTGACATTTTGCGTTTCATAGTTCTAGGATGCCCTGACACCCATGACCAGAAATGAAGAGCAGGGATGACAAGGAGCTGAACTTTTTTTTTGTTCCTCTTTTGAGTTGGACTTTGGTGCATCCTTTCTTCTGTCAATCTTTTCAACCTTCTGTCCATCTATCCATGCATCTATTCATGTGTTCATCCATCCACTCACTCAACTGAGGGCCTCTCTATGCCTAGCACTGAAGTTTCCATGATGGTAAAAAGACAGATCTTACCTCCGTTTTCACCAGCCCACAGCTGGAGGGGGCAGATGTTTGGGGGCAGGCATGTCAGTGAACTCCCAAGGTGTCAAGTTGCAAGCCCAGCTGGTTTTCTGTAGGTAGGATCGACTGTAGATGCCCTACTTTCTGCTCAGAGCTTCCGATTTTTTAAAACAGGAAAATTTTCTTATGTCCATGAAACTTTTGACTTTTTTATCTTTAGGATTTTTATACCTAATTTGAGGGCAAAGCTAAAAGAATAATGAATATAGCTGATGTCTTCTTGGTCCATCTTTTCATTTGCTGTGGTGCATAGAAGCATTCATTTGGAGAGACCCAAATGGACACTTTGCTCTGATCTTCCAAGCCCTGATTTTTCTTTTCCTATTTTGGAAAATGATAATATGGCAAATGATAATATAGTCAGCCCCTCGGTTTCAGTGGGATCTTCATTCATGGATTCGTGCATGTGTATAGGTTAGATTCAAATACTACAACAGTTTATATCAGGGACCTCAGCAGCTGCAGAGTTTGGTATCTACACTGCGTCCTGGAACCACCCCCACAATTTGGGGGAGGGGATGACTGTAGTGGCTTCTCTCTAACATGGTTGTGAGGATCCCATTTGCTTAGCCAAGGGCCTGTCAAATTATAATTCTTCAGTAATTAGGAATGCTGTTTTCTTATTAAACATCAGAATGGGTTGAAACAGTCTCTTTAGCTTTTGTGAGGATGGTTATTTGCTATCCGTTATCAAGTTTGAACTTTGTGCATTTTACATTTCTTAGCAAAAATTGAGTTCCTCAACATGCTTTCCTATGATAGCAAAGGATTGGAGCAGGGTTTTAAGTGAAATAATGATTATATTTTGCATAAAAACTTCCAGAAAGTACCTCAATTACTCTGTAATGAATGTTAACATTCAGTGGTGTGTGTGTGTGTGTGTTTTTCCAGAACATAAGTACATAAATGTGGTTATCTTGCTCTTACATTCATATATATATCAGGGATAGAACACAAGAACATTATCCACTGAGCCACATCTCCAGCCCTTTCTTTTTTTATTTATCTATTTTATTCATATCTTTGGGGGGGGAGAGAAAATCAATTTCATTCAGTTTTGCACGTGGCTTTCATTGCTCCAACACTGCATTGTGTACATGATGCTGGGCTTCAAACCCATATCCTTGTGCATGGCAGGCAAGAACCATAAGAGCCGAGCCACGACTCCAGTTCCTTTTTTAAATTTTTTTAAAATTTAAGACAGAGTTCTGCTAAGTTGTTTAAAGCCTTGCTAAATTGCTGATGCTGCCTTTCAACCTGTGTTATTCCTGCCTTAACCTCCAGAGTCACTGGGATTACAGGCATGTGCCACCCTAAAAATTTTACCTGAAATAATACTAAATCATACCTGCAGAGTTAAAAGAGTATTGTTTCTGAGTACAAAGAAAAGAGAAAGGAGGAAAGAATAGAAGGATTTTCTAAGTATACACATGAACCACATAGTTTTGAAAGAGATTGGGGAGGATCCTGGGACCAGAGGAGGGCAAGTATTTGTGTTCAGTAAGCAGAAAAGACACAAGTGTGGGTTGCTGTGGGCAGAGTGGTTCCTTCCTGCTGCTTCAGGAACTGGTTTTGTCTGTCTGCACTGGGGTAGCATTTCCCCTAGGCAGCAGACACTCCACCAATAGGGTAAATGTTAGAACATGTAGTCCCCATCTTCCACTGGAGGCTATCAGATGGTCTTTTATTCCATGAGAATCCCAAAGGCACCACAGAAAGTGGCTGGAAAATGAATAGATGTGCAGGTCCCTTCTGGCCCAGAACTGACTGGCGTACGGAACCAGCCTTCCTCTCTCACTTCAGGAGGGACCTCTGGGACCTGCTTCTTTTTTCTCCTAGCCCTTAAAACCTCTAAGGGTAGTTGTAGCTTTCTTCCACAGTGTGACTGCATTAGTTTCCTCTTGCTGTTATAACAAATGGCCACAAACTTAATGGCTCACAACACACATTTATTATCTTATAATGTCCTTGGGTCAAGAGCCTGGGTGTGGTTGGTTGGCTCTTTTGCTCCTGGTCTCACAAGGCTGTAGTCCAGGCGTCCACTGGGGCCACGTTGTCTTCTGGAGGCTTGGCTGGGAAAGAGTCCATTTCCAGGCTCATTCAGGTTGTTCGCAGAGTTCATTTCCTTGCAACTGTAGGATGGAAGGACCAGGCTTCTTTCTGGCTTTCAGCTGGAAAGTCCTCAGCTCCTAGAGGCTGCTGGCAAATCCTTGCCATGGGATCTTCTCAACATGGCTACTTAAGTCAGCACACCAACTCAGAAAATCCCAGGGTGGATGAAAGACTGGGCCTTTTATAACAGTCACAGGAATGGCATCTATCATTTTTGTCACATTCTATTGGAAGGAAGCAAATGCAGGCCCCACCCACCCACACTCAGTCTCAGCCTCCCTCTGGCACCATCTTCTATTTAGTCACATGCACAGGGACCTCCAACTCCCTGAGTCATCTTCCCTGTCCTGACAGTTCTAGCTCTAATTGTCTCTCAACTCCTTCCTTTCTTCCATTCATCTACACTGATGCCTGCTTAGTGTAACCTTTCCTTTATTTCTTGCTTTATGAGCCCCCAACCAACTTGTCTGCTGAAATTTCACTTCCTTAAATCCATTCTCACCTGTCTCTCCAACAATCTCCTTTTTACATTCTTCTCTCCAACAAATCCAAACCATCTGTGTCTTTCCCACGTGGCCCTTCATACCTTTGTGTCTTTGCATCACTGTCTTAGTTTTCCTTAGTGCTCTGCTCTCGCTCAAGTTCTTCCATTTACCTGTCGAGAAAACACCTACTGATCTTTTGAGACCTATTCAAGATCCTGGGAAGATTTTCCTGACTGAAGACAGAATAAATCCCACCCCAAATCCCTCTTTTGATTTACTTATGTTTAGATTTTTTAAAAAATTGCTTTTGTTTTTATATATCTAACTAAATGCATCACACCTTGTGTATTTGGCTTGTTCACTGCTGTCTACTATGCTTGAGGAAAGAAAGTGTATGTCTTCATCTTCCCAGAATCAAGCCCAGAAATTCAGTGCATAATAATCCATAAACACTGCTGGACTGATCTAGTATTTTTGAAATTATATGGTCAGCTTGGGGAAATTTATCAAATCCTACATAATATAGAGATTATTTAAAATATGTTTTAGACTCTCGCCTGCAAGAGTTTTTGACTCAATTTGATACAATTCTTGACCTCTTTCCCCCAATATTTCCTCCATTAGTTTTCAATTACTATTAGTTTTTCTTGGTAGAACTTAACATGCAAGTAGAAATTAGCTACATGTCATTCTTTAAGGAGTTTTCATTAATTTCCTGTCCAAGTATTATCTCAGTTCTGTGACCACTGAGGCCATTCCACAACAAAATCAAACTTTTCAAACAATCATTCAGCCTGAAGAGAAAGAATTCAACCCTCCAAATCCTGGCTTCTCACCCCAGCCTTTCTCCAAACAACTGGGTTCCAGTAGAAAGGATATCTTTGCCTCATTTGTTTCCCTGTGATTCCATAAACACTGGCTTCCTCATAGTGGCATGGCAGTCAGGCCCAGACGGTGTCCATGTGGAAGCTGTCTGGCTCAGTGATAAGGACTGGCACCTGGGAGAGTAGGGGAGGTCATACTTGGTGTCACTGTATCTGGCAGCCTGGTTCAGTGAATGGGTTCTGGAACCTGGCTCCTGGATTCCAATCCTTGCAACACATGTGCCTCAGTTTCCTCGTCTGTAAAATGGAGTTATTGTGAGAGTGGAATAAGACGGTGCAGATATAACAGAGTTATTCACATGTCAACATTGTAAGCCTTCAACACACATTATTACCCTGGAACTTACTTTCTACTTCTGTGAAAGGACATCAAATGATGTATCATGTTTTCTGAAATTGATCCTCCTCAGTTTTAAAATATAAATTTTCAGAAAATATTTAAGGTGGAAAACATTGGTTTCTTGAATAACAACTTTTTTAGAGGAACTTTTATCTAATCGTTTAGTTTTCCCAACAATACAATATAGAATGTATCACCTGCTTTGAGCATTTCTGTTTGTAAAAATAAACCAAACCAAAAAATAAATAAAACCAACCAATTATCTCCCAGAATTCTGTAGGTTCATTTGACTTCAAGTTCCTCTCTGCCTTCCTTATGTTAGATTCTTGATTTAAATTAATATCTTCAAATGCAACAAATTCACCCACTTTCTGTAGAAGGCTTGACTTTGTTTTCACTTTGTTCCTTTCTTGGCGGTGTTCAGGCAGGAGGGTTTGACAGGCTGATTGGAATCTCTCCTTCTGTAGTGGTCCTTGTTGAGACATCATGGGAAGAGGTCAGGGTTGTGGCCATGTGTGTGCATGTGAGCAGAGGTGGGAGAGAGGACCCACTGACAGCGTGCTGCGTCGCAGGAGCATGAATGGGGGAACATGAAAGGAAGCAATCAGAGCAGAATCCCCTAAAGATAGAGCCACCGACAGGTTTGAGATGGAGTATGCCAGGTCATGTCTGACTCTCTCCACTCACCTCCAATTCTCAGTAGAAGAAAAGAAGTAAGGAGGAACTATCTCAGTGCTTCCTGAGGACCCCTCACATGACAGTGCTGGATGGAGCCTGCCCTTAAACCTCTCCCATCAACCCTGAGAGGTGAGTCCAGGCAGCCCTATTCCACCAATGGAAAAGGTGTGACCGCTCAAGAGTGACACCATTAGCAAAGTGCAGAAATAGCTTCAAATTCAGGTATTGCTCACAGCAGTCTGTTTTCCACTATCATGGAATAAAAGATGTAAAGATCACCTAGTTGATGCGGATGATCAGGCATGGGAACACACAGTCATTGCAATGTTCTTTCTGGAAATCTTGGTCTGTCACTTTCCCAGGTCACCAAGATAATTTCCTGAGTACTTGATAGTTGTTAAAAGCATTTAAAAAAAAATCTGTTAGACAACTTTTCCAAGGAAATGCCTATCAGCTAAAATGATTGGAGATAACAGTAAGCAGTTGCTCAAACAGACCACCAAGGAGCCGAGAGGCCCGAGGAAATTTAAAAGGATTCTGGCAGGTAATAGAAGGGGCGATTTAGGAAGCCACAGGCAGAAATGGCACCTATGGGAAATGTACAATCACTGCTCATGAATCGTTCATTCGTTGAAGTTGGAGACCCTCAAGATGTTGGATGGAAAATAACTGCTCTGAAAAAAAATAGGAGCACATTCTTCTACTGTGCGTTTTTTTTTCATTATTCTTCACATTCAAACAGAGAAAGGAAGAATTGGGAGATGTGGGGGTGCAAGATGATTTCCTTTCTTTATGGTATGTGCTGCTTGGTCAAGAAGTGTGAGCCCGCAGGCTGACGTGGAAGAGGGTATGTAGAAAGATCCCTCTGCTTGCACTACAGCTCAGACGGTAAGGAGGAGCTGCAGGCAACTTCCAGTTGCCGGAACAGAGCAGAAAGTCTAAGTCCAGAATTTTCAGACAAATCTCATAGTTTAAAAGGCTTATTCCACTGGTTTCTGCAATTAGCTAATTTTAAATGTTTCTAGTTCACATGGCAGCTTTGAATCTGTATGTTTTTCATTGAAGTCTAATTATAGAGTGACCGATGTGGCTAGTGACACTGTGTGTCCATCATGACCAAGAAGCTAAGTAGTGAATGCAAGTGCTGATATTTCTGCTCTCAAACTAATGATTGAGTTACTTAGTTGCTTTTTCAGGGCTCTTAGTAAAATGAAAGGGTGTTAAAAAGAACCCATCAAGGAGTCCCAGGAAGAGGCTGCATCAGCAAACATAATTTTGAGGTACTAACGATCCACAAATCTAAGGACAATCATAAGTGAACCTTTAATAGCATTGTTAATAGAGGTATTCCAAGCAACAGTCTATAATCAGCTATAGTCAACTAACGAACAAGAATGGAAACATTCATTTGTTTAATGAAATATTTTAAAATATTAAAAAAAATTTAAAAATCTGCACAATATCTTCTCCCAAATGACATGGGTGACTTAGCACAAGTCGTTTCTTCGAATTTTAAACAGATTTTAAATTTAATTTATTTGAAAGCTGGGCTACCTTCAGGGGTAATGCTTTGCTGATGGCATCCAGCACATATTGGGTATTCAGTAATGTGTGAAATTAAATTGTATTATTGAATAATAGAAAATCTTCAAACAGAAATGTACTTTTTGAGACTATTCCAATTTAAACATTATTTATTGTATATATATATATATATATATATATATATATGTAAATATTTGTGCATAGGCCTGAAAATGCAGCCAGGAATTAATCACTTCTAAGCTTTATGTAAATGTCTTACAAAGTTACATTTAATTTCCAATTAATAGAACAGAAGAGTGGAAGCAATTTGCCTAATGTAACTCAGAGTCACAGTTTGTCATTGGTTGACTGGTGGGTAGTGACTTTGATGCAATGGTCTCTGTTCTCTTGTCCAGGAAAAGTCCATTATTTCATGACTTTTTCAGACTAGAGTATTGCTGGGCTGAGGAATTCAGTGGTGTGGAAAGAACTAATAGAGAAGACATGAAATATTTGACTTTAAACGCATTTTTTATATGTGATGGTGTTGATGGTTCTTTTTGTTAAACTTTTGGCCCTGCATCTTCCCTTCATTTATTTACTAATTTATTTTGAGGACAGGAATGGTTAAGTGATGATGACTCTTCAACAAAAACACAGATCTTTCTGGCATTGTACGTGTAGCTTGCCTTTCGAGCCCTTCCATTTGATTCCAAATAAAGTAAATTAAGAGGTTTGTTGTCAGGCTTCCAAAGGAGGGAGATGGCAGGAGGCTCATCTGCTTTAATTTGATTGATTAGTGACCTACATTCTAAATAGCACACCTCTAAAAATGTGGAAAATCACTCCTTCTCAGGTTACAGATTACCATAAAACAGCTATGTTAGAAGGAAGTTATAGGGGCTGGAGTAGGGGCTCAGTGAATGAAGTGGCAAGCGACAAAAACCAGATGAAAAACTAAATAAAATTGATTCTCTCTCTTTCACTGTCCCGCTCTCTTAAAAAAATGAAGTTATAGCTAGTATTAACTGAGCTGTTACTGTGTCCAGCACATTTGCATAGATCTCATTAGATTTCCACAACCATCTTCCAGGGTGGGCTTCCTTCTGCCTGTCTTTGCTGTCTAACAAGTTACACCAAACTTTGTGGCTTCAAAGAATACCCTTATCACTTTTTATTTGCATAAGGCCATTTCTAGTGAGTTTTCATTGACCTATAACTGAAAAAAAAAATCACAGGTAGAGATACAAATGTACTCTGCACTCTTTCTAGCCCCCTTTATCATGGTAAACCCCCTCCCTGAGTTGTAGTGCCCAGCATAGTTGTGGCTGGAAGGGCCCAAGTGTCACATAACCAATGCAGCTCAGAGTTTAAGCACAGGTGGCAGAGGAAGCTCCTTGTTGGAAGCATGTCCCTTCCTCCTTTGGGGAACCTACAGCCTTGCCTCAGAGTGAATCAGACCCATGAACTGGGGCAATTCCCTAATGATCTGGATTTGTGCCTCGCCATCTGAGGCCCCCAGGTGCTCTTGGCCTGCCCACGTGAGGAGTCATCATAGAGGAGGGGAGGATGAGACAGAAAGCATGGGGTTAGTGGCCAAGGGTCAGCAGGGCCTTCCATTCCAAGTACAATTATCCCTGAAACTAAAGAGATGAACTCCCTTTAGTTGAACACTGAAATACCTGTTACCCAATTCGTGTTCTTTTGTCTTGCTTAATGGCATGTGTCACAGTCCATTTTATGCTGTCATAATAAAACACCTGTGACTAGGTAATTCATACTGAACAGAAATTTCTTAGCTCAAATTTAAGTAATAAACTCACCATAGTTGAAATTTCACAAAAGCTGGGGGAACCATAGCTATGAAGGTGGTGGAGAAGGGAGGGAGGCAGAGAGGGAAGGGAGGGACAAGAGGGGTTATCAATACAACTGGGAATACTCAACTCCAATTAGAAGCCTAACTACACACAGGGAGGCAGAGGAACTCAGAAATGTCAACAATTATTATACATGTAGATGTTCCTTTCAAACTATAGTATGATGGGATTATAGAGGAGGCATGAGTTTGTGGAATGGATGAAGGCGGGTAGATCCTGGTCCAGGATCTGCCTTAACTTACGATGTCAATATCCATGTGTGCATGAATATGCAACAATTCCCTCCAATATGTAAGACTATGTCAATCAAATAAAAAAATTCTACCAAAAATAAAATTCTCAGCTTTTAGCTCTGGGGGTTGGAAAGTCCAGGCTAAAGGGCCTCATCTGACGACAGCATTCTTGCTGGATCATTCTGAGGTAGAAGAGCAAACAAGTGTGTGTGTGTGTGTGTGTGTGAGAGAGAGAGAGAGAGAGAGAAAGAGAGAGACAGATAAGAGGGGAATGCAGATGTCCTTTTATTAGGAACCCACTCTTAAGATAATAGCATTAATCTACTCATGATCTAATGGATCTTTCAAGGCCCAATTTCCCTATAGAGGTTCCATGTCCCAACATCTCTGCACTGGAGAGCAACTGCTCAACATATGAACTTTGGGGGACACATTCACACCACAGCAAGGGAAAAGAAAATGAGAGAATTTTCTTTTTTCTTTTTCTTGATTACTCTCTCCCACCACCACCTTTCTTCCCTCTCTCTTATTCTTTACTGTTTAGGAGATTGGGATTTGGTTGTGATTTGATTTCTGCTCTTTTAAAGAAAAAAAAATAACTGTAGTGGAAAGGAAAAAAATGAGACCCCCACCCTGTACATCTCACCCCCATCCCAGCCCACTCCAAGCTCCTTGATTTGGCTTCCATTCATTTGGGCACCTTTTTCGGCTGAGAGAAAAAGCAGGGTAATCCTCAGATACTCAACCCTGATCCACCTGTGTCAACAGTTGCCACTTGTGAGAGGTCCAAGGGATCTGACATGGCACCTCCCTGAGATACAGGTCCGCACAGGTAGAAGGAGCTTTGAGTGTCTTCTCCTTGGGAGTGAAATGGGTCAGAAAATGGAAGCAAATCCCTATCATATTCTGCCTCTGTTTTTAGTGCTTATTCCACATCTTCACAGGCAAGTGAGACTGGGTCGTTTAAGATCAAAGTTATGCATCTTCATCCCTGCGCTTTTGTTCATTGCTTTCACAAAGAAGCCTCCTCCCCCCAAGTTCCAGGAGACAGAGGCCAGGAACATTGCTATTACCTGGGGACAAGTGGCTGGTGATGGGGTTGCTCAGCCCTGACCTCTGTCTGGCAGGCAATGTTGGCTCAAATCCCCACCTCCCTTGCCTGGACTGTTACTCAGCCTGTGGTCCAGGTCTCTTATTTGGGTAACTTGAGACAGTTTCTGCAGGGGCCTCTCTGCACATGTCTGTCTGGGCTTCCTCCTCTCCTCTCCTCTCTTTCCTTCTCATCACGCTGAGGTGCCCAGGTCTAGCATTCAATACTACAGAGTCAAAGTCTCTGTGGCTAGTTCTGCTCAAGATGATCAGGGCAGCCACAGTCTGCTGACCAGCCCTGTCCACCCAAAGAGGGAGCCTTTTTCTAATTAGGGTATGGAGGATAGGCTATTGAACAGAAACTGCCAACTTCCAGATGGCATGGAATTGGTCTTATATTTTTCAAGTCCATGGCTACTTCTTTTTGCAGAAAGTGAGGACAGATGACAAAAAAAGACTGTGGACCTCAACAAAAGTCAGGTTGATGTAGAGAAAGATCAAACAGTATAAAGGGGGAAAGAATAGGTGGTCTCAAAGGGAAAGACTACGAATGAGCTGTCTTTTCTTGTGTCATTGAAATGGCTTTGACAGTAGTATCAGTCCTGGTAAAATACAACAAGCATTTTTAAAAACAGGTGATCCCTATTTTAAAAGGATACTTCAAAATTTTATACCATGATGTGCAGATGTAATAGGGGGAACATGTGGATGTTTTGAAGCAGTGATTAAGAGCTGGTGGAGAAGTCTCAAGGGACTGCATGAGGAATTGAAGAGCCTCATGAGAAAGAAGCTGACAAGGTGATACACATGAATGAGGTCTTCATACAGGAAATCTGGGTCAGCAGGGAGGAAAGATGTTAGTGGAGAAGGATGAACAAATTTGGGATGTTCTTTCCAGTCCCCCCCCACACACACACACAAGGGAGAACCCTGGGGAAACGAAAGGATGAAAATAGACTTTTTTCTCCCTCCCTTTTTTCTTCCTTCTCTAATTCAATATGTATTTATCAAGTCATAGTACAGAATGTCACAGAAGGGGTGTGGAAGCAGGCAAGGGGCCAAGGCTCCTCTCATGTCCCAAAAACCTGCCAGTCTACACCTGAGGGCATCCCAAGGACTCCTGGGAGGAGGAAATAGTCACGGCTCTGAAGTTGCCATTCTCAAGTCAACTTCCATCTGGATGGTGAGACAGATGTCTACACAGAACCTATAAGAAGTGCACCTGTGGTCCCATTGGGAGGGCAGAGGAAAATGGGATGAACTCCTCCTGGGTGAGTCAAGAATCGGGCTACCAAGTGTAAACAGGAGGCTCCACATAAAGGAGGGCAGAGAGGTGTTCCAGGGAGGACTCAACTGTGCAAAGGCACAGAGGGCCGAAAGGGGCAGTGGTCAGGGTCTGCCCAGGTAACTGTGGGAGGAAAGGCTAGGAAGGGCACTGGGGTCACTCCTGCTGGAATCATGATGTCAGATGCTGGTAAGAATTGGTGGCCTCATTCGATGCCTTGAAGAAGAAAGGTGGGGCCAGGACTTTGGGGAAATGGATTTTGGGATTTTCCTTTCTCCAAGGTGAGAAATCAGAGTAGTACTTGAAACTCAGGTGAGGTAGGGTAAAGGAGGGGGAAGGGCCCTGGATAAGGGAGGAAGGGGCCCAGGTGGGAAGCTGGGCTTGAGGGAGTTTTGCTGAGGGTTGGATGGAGGGGGCCACCTGTGGAGGTGGAGAACAGTTAGGGCCCAGGTGTGAGAAGCTTCGCCAGCTCTCCTAGTGCTAAATCATCATGCAAAGACCCATAAAGACGGACCCTGCACGGGACACTCAGAAGTAGCTTTTTCTCTAAGTTGTAGAATCTAAGAAAACTATAACTACACGTACTACTAAATACCTTTTATCTGCAAAGTTAGCCAATTAGATTCTACCTCATCCTCAGTGACAGATTCTGGGTTTGTGACTTTGTCTTGTCAGACACAGTGCTAGGCACTCTGCCTGTGTCACAACAAGCTGGGAAGGAGAGATCTCCTACACACACTTACAAAGCAACAAGCCCAGGGCCAGGTAGTCCTTAAGCTGTGGAGTTGAGAATCAAACTTCCCCATCTTCTTGGGGCCTGTGGGCTGCCTGGGGGTACACTCGGCAGAAGCTGGCATGGGAGTGTCCTTTTGTCTCCGCTGATTTGCTATCAGTCCGTGAGAAACTTCTTACAGTAGAGGTTCCCCAGTGTCTCCTGCTCCCTGGAAACCCCTTCCCCCTCTTCACTAACCTCAAAACATTTGACAAATCCTCCATTCTAACAAACTCGGTTTCTGTGCCTGAAAAATGGACACAACTGCCTTACCTGCAAAGGAAGGTGCTGTGAAGGTCAGAGGAAGAGGGAATTTCTTTGTTCACTGTGAACTCCCCTATACATGTTAATGAAAACATGTTCCCGAGAGTTCTTCCACAATCCAGCATGACCCAGGGGAAACTGAGGCCAGCTCCTTCTCCTAACTGCAGCGCACACACGCACACCAGCTTGCCTCCCCCTCCCCGCCACGCACACGAGGAAAAGCGTTTTCCTTTTGAGTTGATCTTTTTCCTTTCAAAGTCATTACTGATGCTCATTTTTAGTCTGATCTTGCACACAAGGAATAATAGGGGGACAAAGACGTACATAAAATAAGTGATGCGAAGAGGGCTGGAGAGGTGGCTCTGTGGTAGAGCTCTTTCTTGGCAGGCATGAGGTCCCGTGTTCAATCCCTAGCACCACATACACAATAAATCATGGAAAAACAAAATCAGATTGGGAGAAAAAAACTTTTCTCTCCCTTTCTTTCTCTCTTTCTATTTCTCCCTCTCTCTCTCCCTCCATCCCCCCCACCAAAAACAAAATCTATATCTATATATCTATATCTATATCTATATCTATATCTATATCTATATCTATCTACCATATGTATATATATATCATGCTAAGAAGAAAATAAAACAGTGTAGGGGACAGAGGGAATGGGGAGGGCTTACTGGTCCATGTGGAGTAACCCAGAAAGACCATTTGAGGCCAAGACTGCATGAAGTCACGTTCTGGTGGCTTTCCGGGCAGTGGGGGAGGAGTGAGCTTCCTTGAGAACAAGACTGTGTGCCTTGCTCCTCCTGCATGCCCTCACCAGCAGCAGGTTTGCTCAACTGGAAGTCTCCACCAACACAGACCCATGCAATATGATATATTTTTGAGTAAAAATGCACCTGTGGGTCCCGTTTAGGTGGATTGGAACACAGGTTAGTGGCGTCCTCCTCAGATGGCTGGTCTCAATATCCCTATAGTTGGTGCAATGTCACAAATTCATTCACGTCTCTGGGCTGCTGGTAGGTGTACCTAGTTCTTCCAGATTGTACCTTGTGTTTTCAGGCATGTTCAGAACATCTTTGAAATATTTGGGGCCACTTTCCATCCCAGCCTTCAACCCTTGGCTATGAGAGCAATGTTATCAACAAAAGTTCCCCTTCTGAAGATGATCCATAGGTTTAATTTTTTAACCTGGCCTATCCATTGGTTCTATGTGGCCATTCTATTGAAAGTCCCAAATTGAATTTGTATGGATCACTCACACAAAAAGCCTTTTAGAGAGAGTGGTGCGCAGACTCGTGGGGGCAGGAGGGGGTTTGGCCTGTGATGGGTCTGACTTTGAATATGCTCTCTCACTCTCCTTTCTCTTCTCCTGATTCTGTGAATGCTAGAGGTGAAATGAAAGCGGATTCCTTCTACAGAGGGGATTTCAAGAAGCAGGATGCATAACCAAAGATTTAACTAAAGTCATGGAATTTAAGGACCCATCTCTTTGTTTTTAGTTATAGAAGCCGACAGACAACAGAAAAGTACTAGGAATCTCTATATTTTTTCCTTCTCTCCCCACCAACTCACATACACGGGAGAATCATCTTGATTTGGATTTGCTCCCTCACTGAAATTTCCAGGGTTCGAAAATGTCTGGCCTTATTCCCTGTGACTGCTGGAGGTTCAGGTGGGGACTAGTGAAAAGACAGTGGGTCAGGACAGTGAGGCCCTGAGTTGAGGACCCCCAGCAGTGTGGGAGGGTGAATCTCCATGGGGAGATGTTGACAGCCTGACCCAGCCCAGGCAAGTGGAAGTTCCATTTCATTCCATGGCTCCCTGAAGGGGAATTTTGGTGCTTGGGGCAAGACAGCATTTGTCATCTTGACACCTTCCCGCTGCTTGTCAAATCTTAATTTTCCCCCTGGGCCTCTTCACATGTCCTCCTAGCTCAGGGTATATTTGCCTCTGGTGAAAGTATCATTGCTGGAAATTGTTAAAGTGTCAGAGCAGCTCAGGTGCTGTTTTTGGAAAATGCATGCTTTTTCATCATGGAGCATGGCAGGAAGAGCACAGTCTGTCATCTATACGGGTTCACTTCCCAACCCTTTGCCTTGATCTGTTGGGGCCTCAGTTGCAGGGACTATAAGATGGAGAAAAGCCACACTGGCCCATTGCACTGTTGTGAGGATTGAAGGAAGAGTCATGTATCAACAAGCTAAGAACAACTCAGAGTTGGCACCTGGCATCTGTCAGTCATAGATATGTTCCTTTGCTAGTTGGGCTACCTATCTGTTGCATTAGATCCAAAACCCCTTTATAGAAAGCAGCAAACCTAACTTCATACTCAAGGAGGCAACTCCTAAACCCATCTTCCGTCTTGGGTGTAAACTCCTAAAGGTAAGAGGCAAAGGTCCCAAGTACATAATCAACAACTTCCCAGTGGTTCCTAAGGAGAGCCATCATGTTTAACCAAAAAGAAACAGACAGAAAGACTAGGACAATATTTGGGACATATGTGAAATTTAAATTTAACTGGGCATCCTACGATCCTCTGCTTTATTTGGTGACCCTAATCTCAGGGGCTCTTGTATCCTCATCTTTGGATTTTGATGGTCTGCATATTAGTGAGTCCATCTTCTGTTCCATTCTATGTGACACTAATTTAAAATATCCGTTCTAGAGGAACTTCACAACGTGACACAACTGGGGTGCCAAGTGTGGCTATATCACTGGCCAGCTGCAGGTGTCTTGGCACTGTATCTAGCCTCTCTGAATCATGGTTTCCTCATCTGTAAAGCTCATGCCCTGTTTAATGGAGTTGTTAGACAAGCAAATGAGATGTACGATATGGTCCTTTTCATGGTGTGTATTGGTGTATTCATTACACACACCCAAGTTCTTTGGGCATAAACACTTGTGGTATTTCTCCATCTATTGGGGCCATGATGTATGAGGCACACTATAAAACTTTCAGAACAAGACAGATTGAGCAATAAATCTAACCCAACTCTAAGCCTGTCAGATTAGGTTGGTCCAACAGAAAGTTTATTTTTATAACACCATGTTGGTTGTCATTGAATTTTAAAGTGTCTTGCATGCCTTATTGTCTTCAAAAAATATTTGTAGAATGAGTGAATAAATGAGTGAACAAGTGTCACTCTATTCCCTGGTCATTTCTAAGTGCTTGCAAAGCAATTTCGTAATCATGTTTGCTTTAGAAGGAACTTTCTGGCATAAGGACTGAATTTAAAGAAGCTTGCCTCAAATCACTCCAGATCCCACTATGCTTTGCTGTGCTTCCTTCCCACATGGCAAATGTCCCTGGGCAGTTTCCTTGGTGACCTGGCTCACATGCCCTCAGATTGTGCAAGTTGAACTGTCTGCATTTATGATTGACACTTACGAGAAGCATAAGCATGCTAACACTTCCTTCCCCCCGGGTTTACCAATCACCAAATCTTTCTGATAACTTGCAAGGTGGAGCAGAAAAGATGACAACAAATATGTTGAAAAGCATACAGAGCCTCTTTTTTAATTTTATCAAGAAGTTGTGTTGTTGTACAATCATAAATGCATATGTTGTAACAATATGTTATGCCCCTCATCCTAATCCGGAATCACCCTCACATCACCCACACCAAAGAAAGCTCATTCTTATTTCTCAGGTCCATTTTACATTTCCAGGCTAAATCAGCCTTCCAGACCTGGATAGTTCATATATCTCCTATTCTCTTTCTTTTCCACCTAATAAAGAAACAGCCTCTCCATTTAGTCTTCTCTTGTGCCTCTTGAAAATTATGTCATTGCCTGCTTTGGATTTCCTGAATTCCTTAGGTTTCCCCCACCAACCCTGATTTCTTTGTCATCTTCCTGGGAATGAGTCAGTTTTACAATTTCTCGACCACCGTGGTGTATGACTCTGTTTCCTGGAGTGACTGAGATTTGTTTACTAGACCACTTTTCACCTTCTATGTACTTTTATGATAACAGGGCAAGAACTTCATGAGAAATAATTCCTTCAAAAACACCTGGCTGTCTCAGGGCCCCTACTTAACCCTTGATCTCTTTTCTGTGGAGGTTTTTCAATGAATCCCTTACGCCTGTTAAAAATTTCTTCTCTTAAAGTCCATTTACTTCATTTGACCACCTCTGTGTCTTTTCTGATACCTCTTACCTGGTCAGCTGGGCATGCTGGTCTTGAGGCACCCTTTCAGTTTTAAGTTTCTTGTTTGCCCAAGTACCTGCTACTCTGCATGAAAAGTCTTGGGTTAGAAGAAACACACAACTTACACCTTACATTTGCATGAACTTGACTAGGGCCTCAGCTGTGCTCTTTTTTTAAGGAACCAAGGATGTTAAGTCCACACACTTTCTGGTCAAATCAAACCTCTAACAGAAGTATTTCCCAAATGACTTAATTTTATTCACAAATGTTTACAAGTAGCCTAAGAGATGATGCTCCTTTGTTTTAGAGTTTTGGATTTCAATAAAAAAGACACGCAATGAACATATTGCCTTCTTCCACTAAGAAAAGATGTGAACAAAAACCCAAGCAGCTCTAGTTTGGTGCAAACTTGCAATTTTATAATTCATCATCAGCTTCTGTCCTGCCTGAGACTTCCTTTTCTATGGTCATCACTTTCTCACATACACAACATAAGTTCACATGAGATGCCTCTGAAATAGTGCTGAATTTACACATCAGTTTGTTCTTCATGTACCCTACACTTGGCTTTCTTGAGTTGTATCACTTGGCTTAAATCTCCTGCCTCTGAGATGTCAAGAGCCAGGAGACTATCCAAATAAAAGTCTTATTCTGAAAGCTGTGCAAATTTCACATATAGCAATACCTGGAAAGTTTACAGGGACTTGTCCTCACTGGAAGCAATCAATTTGTAAAGTGCATAGCAAAACCCCACCTTGAGAAGCAAATCTCATCTGCATTTACATAATGTTCCATCACTTTTGAACTCTGGCAGCTAATAGCCAGATTGGCAAGTGGAAGACAAATGAATTAAACTGAGGCAATCACCCAACATTTTCATCAATACCATATTAGTCCGTTTTCAGTTGCTGTAACAAAATACCTGAGGCCAGGTACTTTACAAAGAAAAGAATTCTGGTTAACTCATTTTTAGAGGCAGAAAGCCAATGAGCAGTTCCATTTGTTCAGGATCTGGTGAGGGTCACATGGCTGCTTCACCACATGTTAATAGGCAGAAAGAAAAATGGCTGCGTACAGAAGGAGCCTTGTGCTAAAACAACACACTCTCAGCAGAACTCCCTCACTTGAGATGCCAGAAACTCTTTCCAAGAGCAGCATCTACAATGACCTGTCAAAGTTTCTACTATCTCGTCACTGCCACACTGAGGATGAAGCTTCCAGCATATGAACCTTTGGCAGATACATTCAAGCCATATACAAACCTTAGTGAATACCAACTGCATATCAGAGATTTTACTCCATTAAGTTTTTACCATGTGGGTAAAATAATCACACTGGGATTGGAGAGTATGCTAAATTTTCCTGAAAATGTTTAGAAATGAATTATGTATTTCTTCATCTGTTTTTCTCTTGTTGAGTGAGAGAAATCATGACTACCTTGAATGAGTCTCTTTACTTCCTTTGCTCTCTTCCCTTAAATAAATCACTACTGTTTCACAAGTTAGTACTCTGGGGCACTTTTCTACTTTCTGGACTCAAGAGTACTATTAAGTAATGGGTTCATACCACTAAGTGTTGGCTCTAATTGTACAGTATGCTGATACCTTTTGCTCTACATATATGTGAATAACTTCCCCTTCCCTGCCTTCAGTATATGTCTTTGCTTATATTCCATCTCATTCCTCCAGTGTACCCCAAGGTGGGAAAAAGTGGCTAGTTATTTCTCTTAACTTTCTAAGTCATGAAACAGGATGCAAAAGTATTAGTTATCACCCAGGAAGTGAATGCCACAAACTCTTAACAGGGCTCCTTTTGTGTTTATTTGGACTCAAAATAAGAACTCATGGTACTGAACCCTTTCCTTAGCCTTCGTGGCCTTCCGTGGGTATATAGAATTAACACACAGAGGAACGATTGGCAAGAGCCTTGGGTCCTGGACTGGCACTAAAGGACCTGGCTTCCAGTCTGACTTTGGCATCACCAAGCCATGTGGCATCAGCAAAGTCTTTGAAGCTCTATGGCCCAAGTGTCCTCTCTGTAAAGCAAAAGAGTTAAGGGCATAACCTCTAAGATTGTTTTCTGCTGAGCCGTCTACTTTCCTATGATTGATGTGTGACAGGTGAGGTGTAGGTTAAGTGGGTTCTGAGAAATGTGGCTGAATAACCCACATCCCAGGTACAATACCTTGTGTACCCGACATGGCAGTGTCATTGTCAATGGCACCCTCTTCACTTTCAGAAGCGGCCCAGTTCGGTGATGGCTATGAGTAAAGCAAACTGTCAGCATAAGTGTGGAGGCTGCCACGTGGGTGGTGGGCTCTGCAGAGCAGTGTGTGTCCGAGGCCCACCCTGCTGAAAACGTGCGAGCTCTGTAACACTCCCAAGATATGAGATCCGTCATGTCAGCTCTGCAGCTGGGAGAGACATCCGTGCCATTCCCTCAACTTTGTTCATGGAGCATCTATTAAATATGTACCTAAATTGAAATGCATGTCAGCAGAAATGCATGGTTTTCATTTCCCACTGTTGACAAGCAGGAGTTTTATGGATTGACTCTTGGATTTTGTCATCCAAAATGAAAATATAACTTGATCTCTTTACAAATAGAAGTTAACACTATAGAGCAGGGAATTGGTTTTGTTTAAAAAAAAAAATGGTAAGGAGGATCCCACATCTCCAAGGAGTGGACGAGAGACCCACTCAGTGCATCACCTGACTATTCTCCTGCCCACATGTGGACTGGACTTCTCCTTTCTGCAGTGCTGTGCCATTTGACTTTCCCCACCTGGCTAGGTGGGTGGTGTGCGAGTGAGGCAGTGATGTTACTGTAGTAGAATCTGAGGACTATGGCATGTGCAGGTTATCTAGGCCAGTCCTAGAGGGTGGGGTTCATGTCTTTCTTTTAACCTGGAACATTAGCATAAGCCAGCCAGATGGCTGCAAGCAAGCGACCAGCAGCATCCATGTCGTTTTCCCACTCCCCACGGTGCGTCCTCAGCAAACCTGAGAGGGATTAAATTGCTTGGCTGGTGCAGAAATTCCCTGAAGACTGACAGGAACTCATGCCACCTGTCTCCCTCACAAGACACCCAGTCTCTAATTGTTGGGCCAGATAATGTGTAGGTTCCCAAACCTGAGGAAGTCACCTGGTGAAAACCGAAGTCTGGGTGAACTGGCTTTAATGTTCCAGGATAGAATGAGGAATTCAGGACACCCCTTGGCCCCTTTTGTCCCCACAGAACAAGAGGGTATGGGGCTCCATAGAGCCATCCATCCAACTTCTCAAAATGAAAAAGCATACTGGGCGTAATTCCAAAGCTAGAACAGAAGAGAATCCAAGCAAACAAATATCAGGTTTTCCTTGGGACAAACGTGCCCTCTTTGCGTGTCTCAAATGCCAAGTCCCTGCACCTTGAAGGGTGGCATCTTCACATACTGCCATGGAGCCAGACTCCACTCTCTCAAAGCACAAACTGATTTCCACGCTAGAAACATCCTGCCGCTGTCCTGTGTTCCTCAGGAAACACTGAACTGTGACTAATATGCTGATTTACAAGTTGTAAGCAACCCCTAGCCAAGGAGAAAGGCTGGTGGGAGTCTCTGCGGAACAGCTCAGCACTGTGCTGTGTCGCAGGATGCCCCAAAGCCATTAACAAGCCGAGGTGACAGGCACATGGTTAAAAAGTGAAAAGAGAACCTTTGGGGAAAGTGAGCCATTAACATCAGAGAGAGGAGCGAAAGCAAGTGTGAAGTGTAATAGCTGAGCAGGGTTCAGTGGTTCAGCCCTCTGTGCCAGGTTCACTGTAAAGAAAAGAGTTCTCAGCTGAAGGTGGAGCGTCTGGGTCCAGGAGAGTTAGGGCCAGTGTGCTCCCTGCTGAACTTCTTTGGGCATTAAGTTGTTTGAGTAATATGGCTAACGAGTTGCACGAGCCCAGAAATTCTTAGTCTGGTCACATCTTGACCAATAAGAACTTTACAGATTTTGGAATATTAACTTCAAGCAAACATCCTGCAATTTGGAAGTGGCCATCCAGCATGGACAAGCAGGAGAGACCATTCTAGAATCTGCCTGAAGTTAATCCACAGGGCCTTTCCTTATGCACCAATGTCCAATGTCACTGGCACCTGGGAAATTCTTCCTCAGTCAAATCCTAGATTACCCCAATGCCATTTTTTTTTATATTTGCTGATTCATTTCATTAGAGAAACACTGAGGAGTGCTGGAAAAAATATTCAACTTGAATATATGTAAATTCCTGGGATTTATAATTGTGCAGCTTGGGACAGAATAATTAACCTATCTGCTTTCTTGTCTGTAAAACAGAAAACAATAACCAATGCACAGAATGTTGTGAGAATTTTAAAAAAAGGTCTAAGGAGATTACTGGTGCATTATCTGACTCTAAGTGGGGGTCACCCTCAACAAATGGTGGTTAACTTGGAATCTCTTCTGACTGTTCAATATGACTATATATTAACAGAAGTGTGGTGCACTAGAGGTGGGAAATGATTTTCTTGGATACGTGGCGAGTCAAAGTAAGGGTGACCCACGGCACACTGAGCAACCGGTAGATGGACCCTCCATGTGCCTACTCACTGCTCCACACCTCACAAACACCCAGAGCTCCCAGGTCCCAAGATCTCCACCTGTCTGTGATTACTGTGTTGTTGCCCTTGGTGTTGCTGCCCAAGGTCAGTCAGAAGAGAAGGGACCTGTGTGCCCCTGACTGCTCTTGTGTTTCTTACCTTCGTTTTCTGCAGGCTGAGTCTGCACAAGGAAGTGAAACTTGGAGTCAATTGTTGGGTATTGTGTCTGTGGAACGCACACACACAGCTTGGGTCTGGAGCAAACAGCATTTACAAGCCACAATAGCATTCCCACATTTCTCTCCAGGAAGGGGCAAACAATTTCTCTCCCTGCCTTCACTTATAGTCTGGGATGTAGAATATAGCTGCATGTTGTACTCTTTGGAACTTCCTACAGCACTTAAATGAGTCATCTTACAGTGTTTTCATTACAAATAGATTTTTAAAAAGAAGTTCTTAGAATTCTCACCTGGTATATTGCTTCAATACTATGCAAAAAAAAAAAAATTGAATTTTAATTAAGTGACCTTCCTTAGAAGAAGTATTAAGTGAGAACAAAGCCAGAAAATAAAATAAGCATAGAAAATTCACTTCTTATAACATACTTCCAATAAAAGAACAACAGAGCCAAGCAAGTTACTGGCCATGGAACACCTAACGCAAAATTTGGTGTTCACTGTAAAGAAAAGAGTTCTCAGTTGAAGGTGGTGGTACACGCCTGTAGTTCCAGCAGCTTGAGAGCCTGAGGCAAGAAAATCGCAAGTTCAAAGCCAGCCTTGGCAGTTTGGCAAAACCCTGTCTCAAAATAGAAAATAAAAATTTCTAGGGACATAGCTTAGGCTTAAAGACCCCCTAGGTTCAATCCCAAGTACCAAGAAAAAGAAAGAGAAGGAGGGAGCGGGGAGAGAAAGGAGTTCTCCTAAATGATTTTATTTCCACCGTCATTTCTCTCTTCCTAAAACAACCAGGACTGACAGTGCAGTTTATATTTGCACGGGATATATCATGTCCTGTCATGATATCATGTATCTTAAAGAATATGATGTCACACTTCAGAATTAATATTTCTTGGTGGGCATTTCCACAGCTCTTGGAGGAATATCTTTTGAAAGACAGGATGTAGAGGGATTAAAAAGAAACCGTATCTCATGAGGATGAGACATCTGCTTCTCTTTGGGCTCAATCACATTGAGAACATTGTTTATAATTCCATTCCTTCCCAGGTTCCCGGGTCATTCATCTGTGAAGTGTATGGAATATATATATGTTAAATAAAAAACTTATAAAAATCTTCTAGCTCAGAGAGCAGCATACGCTTCCTGTAAAGGTCCAGATGGCAAATATTTTTTATTTCAGCTTGCCAGAGAAGTGCAGAAGCAGCCATAGGTGGTAAGTAAATGAATGGGCAAAACTGTCTTCCAAAACTGCTTGTGGACTCTGGAGTTATACTGCATGTAAATTTCATGTGCCATGAAATAATTTTATTTTGATTTTTGCAACATTAAGTGTTGCAAAATTTTTTAACATAAATGTAAATCTATAGCTCACCTAGGACACACAAAAGCAGGCTTGGGAGGATTTGGGCTGCAGTCTGTGGTCAGCTGACCATTGTAATAAGGAAGGAAATCTTTCTGCATCAGAAAACGCATAAACTACGTTTCTTTTTTTCAGATTAAGACTTGAATAGTAAGTTCGAACTTTGACTCTTCCATGACTTGTGGCTGACAACCCAATGAAGGATCATAAAATTCAGATGGGTTTTCTGTCTCTTTAGAGGCATGGAGATCCTGAAGGGAGAGAAGGTGCACATGTGCATGCTCAATGGACAGAGGAGCTCTGCACACCCATGAACCACAACACGTGTGTGGTAGGAGGTGAGATTCTGGTAAGAGAGAGGGCTCTTTTAAAATTATCAGAAGCAGCAGAGTTACACTCCCTCTGTTTAATAATCACAAAGCTGGAATTACAACTTTTATCAAGCCTTTTTGGTAGGGTCTGCATCATTTCACCCATTTCAACAAACTGTCCCAGTGAGGAGAAAGATTAGACTGTGTGTTTATTCTCTGTGGAGTTATGGCTGTGTTCTCTTCAAGAGAACCAGATAGGAAATAGAAGTTTATTTAGACGCGTCTCCGATGGGTTCCTGTGACAGGGGACAGTCACGCCTCTGTGCTCCTGTGCTCAGGTGACTGGCAGTGAAACTGCAAGGTGCTCTTCCCTCTAGAGACGCATATCCTTAAAAGGAAAAGAGGTGTCTTCCTCTCTCTGCTGTGGTGTCCTGGGGATGGAGAGAGGCCTACAAAGTGGAAGTAGAGAGGGAATCCCAAGTGTGAGAATGCCACCAGGTTGGAACTGGAAGAGGTCCTTGTAATTGTTTTCTTCCCACCGAAAGGGGGAAAACCACAGAGGTCACGATTGCCTGAGGCCTCCCAGGACTAGGAGAACAGGGGCAGACAGAAAGGCTGAAGCAAGACACCTCTACCATTCTGCACTGCAATGGGGGCAAGCGGATTCGGAGACTGGCATGGTCCCTTTTGGGTACCAAGGATGACTGAAGTGACTCCTCAGCTTCCCCGCTCAGGGACTGGCCTCCAGTTGTCTTTCTCGCAGTACACCTATGGGGTTAAGTATGGGGTGTCTGTGGACCCTGTTCACCAACCAGGGCTTACAGACAGCTAGGAGGGGGCCACCCAGCTACAGTTCAAAAAGCATGGGGGTCTATCCCAAACCCACACCACATTTCCGCACTGATATTTTAGCAAAACTCTTCTGCTGGATACTCCAGTGGAGGCTCAGCCTTGACAAGGAATTTTTCTGAAGACTTGGGAGGCCCAAAATGATTACTCTAAAGCCTGGGCGGCATAAGAGAAACTGACCTCTTGCTGCTACGCCCCCCTCATGGACGAGAGTTGAGGGCAGGCCCGTGTTCCCTACCCCGCCTCTACCCCTGCACACAGGGTGCTGCCAGAACAAAGGGCCAATGACGAGACTCGGAGCCAAGACCCCTTGTATCCCATCACACCCTCGCTTTCCCTCTTTAGGTCTCAGGCTCCTCACCTGCAACAAGCCCCGTGCTGGGGAAGCCGCCTGGAGCTTTGCTGCGCCAGCGCACCCTTTCAAGCCTTGGGTATCCTTTGCATGACTAGATTTCAGACAGCTCTGTTAATAATGCCACACTGCACTACAGAATGGAGGAGAGTGCCAACCTGACAGAGGGGAAGCATTGGCCGTCCAGATACACACATCTAAGGCATTGTCTCCAAAATTCTTCATGCAAATGGCCAAAAAAAAAAAAAATCTTGCATTTACCACATACTTACTCCAAGCCATTGATTTACGTAGGATTTTTCTCATTGAATCCTTACAAGGACTGCCTTAGAAAACTGAAGCTTAGAGAGATAAATTTCCCCCAAGTTGCAAGGCATGGAAGCAACAGCCAGTATTTGAAGCTGCATCTATTTGGCCTCAAAGTCCTCATTATATTCAAGACAAAGATAAGATAAACCAATCTTTCACTTAACAACAATAATAATAAAACCACCAGTTACAATCTCTATGTTCTCTTTCCCGCTGATAATGTGTCTTGCCTTTCATCTCAGGGGCAGGGGACCAACTGAGTAGCCTCCTTTGCAGCCATACTCCCGGGCCAAGGAATCTCAACACCCACGGGGAGATCAAGGCACAGGAAGGGCTTCATCAGTGAGGTTTCCCCGAGAGCTGAGCTCTGCCTGCTTCTGCTGTGCCCTTGCCCAGGCTGGCCATAGATGTCCAGGGCGCTTGCCTCTGGGTTCACAGGCCATCTCCCAGTTGCTGTCAGTGAAATGTGTTATCACAAGGAGCCTCTTGCCAGCAAATGCCAGATGGATGTTTTCAATGTTGATGTCAAATTGTGTGGGAGAACCACAGAGGAAGGGAGGGAGCCGTGGTCCTAGCCTTAAGGGTTCATGTGTTCACGTCCATTGACACCAAATGCCTGGTGCCTCCAATCTGCTTCCCGCTGTCACAGGGAGCTGGTGAAGAGCTACAGCTGCACCAGGGTCATTGTCAGTGAGACCCGAGGAGCAGCTTCACTGCTAGAATTGAGCACTCCACGGACCAGGAAGATGGGAGTGGGTGGGAGAATGTGGCTGCGGGGATCCTATGGGAACGGTTCTCTCCCCAGATTCCAATTTATCTTGGGTGGAAAAGGAGTTCCCTTCCAATAGTGTAGCCAAGAATGTTGATGTCACCAGGAAAGGGACTAGAGTTTGATTGTGTGTCACATGGAACTGGGAACAGGCTGTGTGGAGGGACGCCCTTATCAATTAGGTAATGTCTGCTAAGGACTGAGGGACTGTGTTGTGCAGTGCTCCAGCTGTTGATGTGTTAGCAACATCTGCTAAGGACGTGGTACCTTGTGGGAAAAGGTTCCTTAGCCTGGAACTTAGTGGCCCGAGCCCTAAAAGACTGGCATACGCAACCCCATCAAAGGCATCTGAAACAGGGCAGAAACGTGAGCAGCCATAGGACGCTCTTCCAGGAAATAAAGCTATGCTTGTGTAGCACTGACACCTATAACCAAACTTTCTTCCCTCTTCCTTAGTTCCTTTATTTCTTTCACCCATCTTTCCTTTCCTCCCTTCCTCTTTTCCATCCTCTCTCCCTCTCCTTTTTCTTTTCCTTTCTTCTTCCTTTTCATCCCCTCCCTCCCTCTCCTCTCCTTTCTCCTTCCTCCTCTGCTCTTCCTTCCCTCCATTTCTTCTTTCTTTTCCTCTCCAAGCCTTCCACTTTCTTCCTTGAAATACTAACACTTAACGATGCTTGTGATGTTTAAAGTGCGGTGTGAGGTGCTAAGATTGTCACAGTGCCTTTCCTGGAGGGAATCACAGCTAAGCGGGCAAAATGAAGATGTAATAAAATGTGTGATGAAGGCATATGGTTCTACCATGGCTAATGTACTTTTTAAAAATATTGCCATGGGTTTTATTTAATGTCCTCTCTCTTCTCTCTCTTTTTTTTAAAAGAAACACATCATATTTCAGATAGGAAATATAGGATTGAGAGCATAATTTATGATCTCACTAGCTTGTAACAGACAAATCTAAAAGAAAATATGTTCCTGTCTACACAGATATATGCATATACATATTTCTAAACCAAATAGGATTTTCTTGTGCTCTCTTCACTGGACATATTGTTGGCACCTTTCATGGTCAGTGAATTTATACACACCACATCATTTTTCATTGGTTACATAGCAAGCAGTCCATCAAATAGAGGACCCATGATTAAGTCTACAGATCACCTGTTAAGAACCAACATTCTGCCAGGTGTGATGGC
>PVKS010011182.1:0-15069 GCA_004027875.1 Aplodontia rufa
CACCCCTGGCTCAATTTTATTTTATTTTAAGTACCACGGATTGAATCCAGGGCACTTAACCATTGAGTCACATCCTCAGCCCTTTTTATTTTTTGTTTTGAGACAGGGCCTCACTAAGTTGCTGAGGCTGGCTTTGAACTTGCCATCCTCCTTCTTCAGACTCCCAAACCGCTGGGATTACAGGTATGCGCCACTGCGCTAGGATGCTCAATTTTATTTTGATGTTTGCTAATTCAATAGTTTTTAAAAAATCATGATTGCTGATTTGTTGAACTTCATATGTTTACTGACATCTGTATTTCTTCTTTTGAGAGGTGCAGTTCAAATTTGTCCTTTTTTTTTTTTATCAAGTGTTCATTTTCACAAGGTAGGGATTATTGAGCAATATCCATATCAAGAATCTTGGCTTGGGGTTGGGGATTTAGCTCAGTGGCAGAGCGCTTGCCTAGCACGTGCAAGGCCCCAAGTTCGGTCCTCAGCCCTGGAAAAAAAAAGAAAAGAATCTTGGCTTGTATTTGTTCAACAAATAAATTTCTGAATAAAATAAAATAAAATAAAATGAATCTCGGCTTGTGGGCTGGGGATGTAGCTCAGTAGTACAGTGTTTGCCTAGTAAGCTTGAGGTCTTGGCTTCAATCCCCAGAAAGGTGGGATGGAAATCTTCACCTACTTAATAAATATAAACACTGTCTTATTGTTACTGTGAATATGCGTTTCTTCTTGTCAGAGAGAATCAATTTTATCTGACCTTTGTTTCTCCAACACTTAGTTGTGTATGTGGTGCTGGGGTTTGAACCCAGGTCCTTACGCATGCCAGGCAAGCGCTCCAACCACTAAGCCACCGCTCCAACCCTGCAAATATGCATTTATTTGATTATAAATGTACCTGAACACTTTCTCCTGTATGTTCGTTTGATTATATTTTATCTTTAGTGAATCCTGAGCTCATCCTGTTTTGTTTTCCTTAGACTCTTTTAAGATATGGATCAATCAGCCGGTCTTTGGGGTGGCCAAGATAATCTTCAGCTTCGCCCTGGCGATGGGCCTCACGCTCACCATCTGGTTGCACCTGCCGTACCTGCCCAGTCTTCAGAGAGCGCCCTGCTTTGGCTTGATTGGGACCATCCTGAGCTTCTGTGAAGGTGCCCCCCAGCTCTGAAAAAGGTCCTTAGTTCTCCTAACCCACATCTTCCTGGGAACTTCTCCCACTTCTTTGGAGGTGGCATGGGCATTTTGGGGTGATGGTATTTCCCGGTCACTGGAGAGATGGAGTTGGAAGGGTTGATACCTGCGAGCCTGGGGGTGGGTGTGGGTGGGATGCTGTGGACTGGGTCGTGATGGGAGTTGTAGTTTCTGGCTGTAGCTCAGTATCCACAGAAGAATCCTCTGTGGGATTCTTCAATGAGAATAAGACCCCTCTATTTCCTGCCTTGCAGTCACCCTCATTTTCTCCACCCTCCTGTTGTTCCCTATTAACCTCTGGATCTTTGAGGTGAAGAGGAATGTATCAATTCCCATTGGGTGGAGCTATTTCATTGGTTGGCTGGTGTTGATCCTATATGTCACTTGTGGTGAGTGGCCAGGAGAGCCCTGGGGAAAGAAGGGGACATGGGTGTGGTCAGGGCAGAGAAAAGGTGGAGGGACAGGTTCTTAGGGACTTAGCTTCCCTTTGGCCTCACCCTTCATGTCATTCTTCTTTCCACTCTCCAATTTTCTGTCCCCAATCCCCTGTCCTTTCCCAGCAGTCCTTTGCTATTTAAACAACAGAGCTTTCTGGAGTGTGATTCTGAGCCATTCCTCTAGCACCGTGTCCTGCCATAACAGTTCCAACTCACCGCAAGACTCTCTGAGCCAACAGATTATCTCAGACACCAGCCACGAGGAAGTTCTAGCTACTCAGTGCAAGAATTCTGCATCTACTGAGAGTTATCCATTCATTCGGTTCCCTCCTGGTGACCGTTCCTCAGACCTTTGAATAGTTTGGTCGTCAGTGTTGCAAGAAATAAGAAAAGGAATACCTGGGGCCAGCTCTGCACTCCTCCTCCTTCTCCCTGCCTTGCCTATAACTTGGATGATGTGGAATAAATTATCCATCTCTTCTTCATTATGTCTGGAAGTTGTTGAGATGAACTAGAGGAGGGAAAGCGAGAAAGAACAATTCCCGCCTAGGAAACTTCTGACACTCTTTGGTCCCTAAATCTATATAGCGTACCTGCACACAGGCAAACACTTTTTGTGTGTGTGTGTGTGCTGGAGATTGAACACAGTGGCACTGTACCACTGACCTACAGTTCCAGGCCTTAAATTTTTTTTTTAAATTGAAGACTTGTGTTGTTGTACAACCATAAATCCATATGTATTAACAATATGATATGCCCCAATCCTTATCCAGAATCATGCCCACATCACCCATGCTTCAATCTCTTGACACTTCCATATTTCCTCCCTATAGCAGATATAAATGTCTCTCTCTCTCTCTCATCTATCTATCTATTTGATTGTGCACTTTCTAGAATTACATGATTGCATAACTATTATTAGGCTTCTAGGGTGATTGAACAGTAAAAAGCATTGTTGATTCAGTGCCCCCACCAGATCCCTCTCTATCATCCCTCCCTCCCACTGCCACCCCTACTCCCCACATGTATCTATGGTTCCCCTAGATTATGTGTTGCTTTGTCGTTGGTGAGTCTGGTACATAGGCTTGATTGCCTTTCACTGAAGGCTGAGTTTTGATGTAGCATCCACAAATAAGCGAAAACAGTTTGACCTTGAGTCTCTGGTTCCGGGTAATTTTGCTCAGCATAATTTCTTCCACTGCCATCCATTTACCTTCAAAGGCTTCAATATCGTTTCTTTTTCTTTCTTTCTTTCTTTTTTTTTAAGAAAGGACAGCAAGAGAGAGAGAGAGAGAGAGAGAGAGAGAATCAATTTTTATTGAGTTTTTCACATGGCCTTCATTGCACCAACACTCTGTTGTGTACGTGGGTTACTGGGGCTTGAACCTGTGCACCCGCGCATGCCAGGCAAGTGCTGTAACCACCGAGCCACTACTCCAGCCCAATATTGTTGTTTCTAATAGCTGAGTAGAACTTCATAGTGGTGTGTGTGTGTGTGTCTATATATACATACACACACACACATATATATAATACACACACACACACATATGTATATATATCACAGTTTTTGGATCCATTCATCCAGTGAAGGGTATCTGGGTTGATTCCATAATTTAACTATTGTAAATTGAACTATTATGAACATTTATTTTTCTGTGTCACTGTAATGTTCTGGTCCCAGCTCTTCTGGGAAAATACCCAGAAGAGCAATAGCTGGGTCATACGGTGGACCCCTTCCTAATTTTTAAAGCATCTCTATGCTGCTTTCCAGAGCAGCTGTACCAGTCTGCAGTTCCACTAATTGTGCTAGTTCCTTTCTTCTCACAACCCCACCAACATCTGTTTTTGTTTATATTATTCATCTTTGCCAATCTGACTGGAGTAAGGTAAAATCTTAATGTAGTTTTGATTTACATTCATTTAGAGCACTTTCTCATGTATTCATTGGCTTGCTCAATTTCCTGTGTTGAGAAGTTTCTGTTTAGCTCTCTGGCCCATTTATTGGTTGGATTGCTTGTTGTTGTTGTTGTTGTTGTTTTTTAAAGAGAGAGAGGGACAGTGAGAGAGAGAGAGAAAGAATCAATTTATTTTTTATTTAGAATTTCACGGACTTTCGTTGCTCAGACACTTCATTGTGTACGTGGTGCTGGAGTTTGAATCCGTGTACTAGCGCATGCAAGACAAGCGCCGTAACCGCTGAGCCACCACTCCAGCCCTTTGCTTGTGTTTTTCATATTAAGTTTTTTGAGTCCTTTGTAAATTTTGGATATTAGTCCCCTATGAGAAATCATAGGCCATGATTATCTCCCATTCTGTAAGTTCTCTCTTGAAAGTTTTGACCAATTCCTTTGTGATGCAAAAGCTTTTTATTTTAATGGCATCCCATTTATTGATTCTTGACTTTAATTCTTTTGCTTTAGGAGTCTTGTTGAGAAAGTCATTGCCTACTCCCCTATGCTAGAGTATTACTCCTAATTTTCTTCTAGCAATTGTATGATAGCTGGTTTAATTCCTCGATCCTTGATCAATTTCAATTTGATTTTTGTGCAAAGTGAGATATAAGGATCTAATACAGCTTTCTGAAAGTGGCTGTCCAGTTTGTCCAGCACCATTTGTTGAACAGGCTGTCTTTCCTACATGTTATTTGTCAGAACCCGCTGAAAACCACGCTTCAGAGCGGATGGAGAATGCTAAAAGACAAGACAGACACACACACACAGGGGGCTACGATCATAGGGCCAAAAGACAAAGTTTATTGTTACAGCTCTCCTTATGTAGCTCCACACATCCCGTTATACATTAACGTTTGATCCATAGTTACAGCCACAAGGTAACTTAACAAGATGCCCGAAGTAAAAGGCTTCTTTACTACACACACATAAATCTCTTGGAATGTTTGCTATACCTGAGAACTCAATGGCCTCTGATAGCTCATGTCCTCCCTGACCAGTTTCTAAGTGCATCACCGGTCTGGCAGCTATGTGCATAAGTGCACATTCCTTAAATGTTAGGAGTTTGTGGGACTGCAGTTCCCACAGTTATTTGATTCCCTTTGTCAAATATCAGATGATTAAAGATTTGTGGGCTTGTCTTAGAATCTTCTATTCTATTCCACTGGTCTCCATGCCTATATTGATGCCAATACCATGCTGCTTTTGTTACTACAGCTCTATAATATAATTTTAGATCTGGTATTGCAAAAGCACCTGTTTTGTCTTTCTTGCTTAGTAATGTTTTGGCTATTCTATGTTTCTTGTTGTTACAAATAAATTTGAGAATTGCTTTTTCTATATCTGTGAAGAATGACATTGGTATCTTGATGGGGACAGCATTGAATCTATATAGCACTTTTGGCAGAATGGCCATTTTAATTATATTACTTCTGCCTAACCAAGAACAGGGAATGTGTTGCCATCTTTTCAGGTCTTCTTCAATTTCTTTCTTCAGTGTTCAATAATTTTCATTGTTGAGGTATTTTTACTTCCCTTATTAGATTAATTCCCAAGTGTTTTATTCTTTTTGAGGATACCGTGAATGGGACTGAATTCCTGATTTCTTCTTCTGCCCTATTATTGTAAACATATGGGAAAGCTATTGATTTATGCGTGTGTTGATCTTGTAGCCTACTTTCCTAAATCTGTTTGTAAGCTTAAGCAGTTTTCTGGTGGAGTTTATTGGGTTTTCCAGATATAGGATCATGTCGTTAGCAAAAAGGGATAATTTGACTTGTTCTCTTCCTATTCTTATCCCTTTGATTTCCTTCTCTTGCCTGATTGTTCTGGCTAGGGTTTTGAGACTATATTGAATTAAAGTGGTGAGAGAGAGCAGTCTTGTCTTTTTCCTGTGTTTAGTGGAAATGCTTTCAGCTTTTCTCCATTTAGTATTATACTAGCTGAGGGTTTGTCATTATGGCCTTTACATAGTTAAGATATGTTCCTTTGATCCCTATCTTCTCTTGAGTTTTGATCATAAATATGCTAGATTTTATCAAAGGCCTTTTCTGTACCAATTGAGATGATCATATGGTTTTTGTCATTAATTCTGTTTAAGTGATGAATCACATTTATTGATTTGTATATGTTGAACCAGCCTTGCATACCTAGAATAAAGCCCATTTGACCGTGATGAATTATTTTCTTAATGTGTATGTGTGTGTGTGTGTGTGTGTGTGTGTATGTGTGTGTGTGTGTGTTTTAAGAGAGAGGGGATAGTGAGAGACAGAGAGAGAGAATTGATTTTATTTTTAGTTTTTCATGTGACTTTCATTGCTGACACTTTGTTGTGTACGTGGTGCTGGGGTTCAAACCTGCATGCTTGCACATCCCAGGCCAGTTTTGTGCTGAGCCACCACTCCAGCTCCTCTTAATGGGTTTTTGAATGTGGTTTGCTAGAACTTTATTAAGGACTTTTGTGTCCATGTTCATCAGGAATTTCAGTCTGTAGCTTTCTTTTTTTTGCTACATCTTTGTTGGGTTTTGGTATCAGGGTTTTGGTTGCCTCGTAGAAAGTGTTTGGGAGAGTTCCCCCCTTTTCAATTTCTTGGACTAGCTTAATAAGGAGAGGTGTTAGCGTCTCCTTATAGGTGTGGTAAAATTCAGCAGGGAATCCTTCAGGTCCTGGGCTTTTCTTCTTTGGAAGGCTTTGAATTGCTAAGTTGATTTCAGAGCCTGTTATTGGGATGTTTAGGCTTTCAATATTATCCAGTGTCAGTTTGGGAATGTTGTATGTGTCTAGAAATTTGTCCATGTCTTCCAGATTATCTGATTTAGAGGAGTATAGTTGTTCAAAATAGGTTCTGATAATCCATTGAATTTCCATGGGGTCAGTGGTGATTGCTCCCTTTTCATTGGTGATTTTGTTGATTTGCTTCATTTCCCTCCCTCTTTTAGTGAGATTGGCTAGGGGGTCAGTCAATTTTATTTAGGTTTTCAAAAAACCATCTCTTTGTTTCATTGATTCTTTTTATTGTTTTTGTTTTTTGATTTCATTGATTTCGGCTCTGATCTTGATTGTTTCCCGTCTTCTTCTGGCTTTAGGATTAGATTTTTCTTCCTTTTTTTGGGCTTTGAGGTGGAACATAAGCTTATTTATTCAGGATTGCTTCTGATTTTTAATGTAGGCACTCAGTACTATTAGTTTTCCCCTTAAAAATGCTTTCATGGTGTTGCAGAGGTTTTGATATGGTGTGTCTTGATTCTCATTCACTTCCAAGAATTTCTTGATTTCTGCTCTCATGTCTTCTTGGATCCATTCTTCATTTAACAGGGTATTATGCGATCGCCATGTATATGTGTGTTTTCTGTTACAACTTTTGCTGTTAATTGCTAGGATAATGGCGTCATGGTCTGATAGGATATATGGGCTAATATCTACATTTTTATATTTGCTGAGATTTCCTTTGTGAACTAGAATATGATCTGTTTTGGAGAAGGATCCATGTGCTGCTGAGAAGAAGATAAACTCAGGCCAATTTGGGTTGGAATATTCTATAGATGTCTGTTAAGTCCATTTGATTTATGGAGTTGTTTAGGCTGAAGATCTCTTTATTGTTTATTTGCTTTGATGATCTGCCTATTGGTGATAGAGGAGTAATAAAATCTCCCAGTATTATTATGTTGGGGTCCATACGTGGTTTTATTTCATTGAGTATTTATTTATTTATTATTTATTTATTTATTTTTAAGAAAGAAGGACAGTGAGAGAGAGACAGAGAGAATCAATTTTTATTGAGTTTTTTCACATGGCTCCAACATTCAGTTGTGTACGTGGGTGCTGGGGTTTGAACCCGTGTACTTGTGCATGCCAGGCAAGCACCGTAACCACAGAGCCACCACTCCAGCCCCATTCATTGAGTATTTAATCCACATCCTTGGGAGCACTGGTGTTTGGAGCATAGATATTTACTACGGTTATATCTTCCTGATGTATTGTTCCCTTTACTATGATGTAGTATCCTTCTTTATCTCTTCTGATTAACTTTTGGTTGAAATCTACTTTGTCAGATATAAGTATTGCAACACCAGCTTGCTTTCTTGTGCTGTAAGCCTGGTAGATTTTTCCCCATCATTTTACCCTCAATCTTTGGATGTCTTTGGCTGTGAGATGGGTTTCCTGTAAGTAGCATATTGTTGGATTATATTTTTGGATCCAATCTGCTAATTTGTGTCTTTTGAGTGGTGTGTTGAGACCATTCACATTCAGTGTTAGGATAGCTATGTGGTTGTGGTTCACAGTCACCGTGTTTTATTAGTAAGTTCTGTGCTGTCTTGGTTGTCTTATGATTGCGTGTACTTTTATTGAATTTCCTGTTTGTGGGTTTTGAGGATTGTTTGCTTATTGTTCTATCTGGAGTTTAACTTTGAGAATCCTTTGTAAAGCTGATTTTTTATTCATGAATGTTGCAAGTTTGATTTTATTATGAAATGTTCTTATTTCCCCTTTGAATTTGAAGCTGAGTTTTGCTGGGTATGGTATTCTTGACTGCAGGTCATGGTTGTTCAGAGATTGAAATATCTCCTTCTGGGATCTTCTTGCTTCTAGGATCTGTGTTGAAAAGTCTGGTGTGATCCTTATTGATTTGCCTCTGAATGTGATTTGGCATTTCTCTCTTATGGCTTTTCTTATTCTTTCTCTGATTTCCCTGTAATTCATTTTGAATATGATGTGTTTTGGCGAGCTTCTTTTTTGAGTAGTCTTATTGGGTGTCCTATATGCTTCCTGGATGAGCATATCTGATTCTATTTTAATATAGGAAATTTTTTCTTTATTTCATTGAGAATTTTCTTTAACCCATTCATTTGTGTTTTGATTTCTTCTTGTATGCCAATTGCTCTTACATTGTTTCTTCTGATTTAACCTCACATATTTTGAAAATTCTGCTTATGTTCTGTGAGGGTTTTTTTTTTTTTTTGCTTTTTTGACATCTGTGTGCTCAAGCATACTCAGCCTATCCTCATTGTTGGAAGTTCTTTCTTCAAGAGATGATGTTCTGGGGGCTGGAGCGGTGGCTCAGTGGTTTTGGCGCTTGCCTGGCAAGCACGAGGACCCAGGTTCAAACCCTAGCACCACATACACAAGTAAGTGTTGCAGCAACTAAGGCCACCTGAAAAACTAAATAAAGTTGTTCCTCTCTTTCTCTGTCCCTCTCACTCTTTAAAAACAAAGAGATGATGTACTTTATTTTTTTTAAAAGTTACTCTGTTATTAAATTCCAGGCAGATTTTAGCTCTGTTACTTCCTTTTTCAGTATGTCTATTTCTTTGATAACAGAGTTTATTTTTTTATCTCTTGTGTTTTCTCTCTTAGTCTCTTTATTAAATCTTCTCTTACTTCCCTGTTCCTTTTAGGAATAAGGTTATTGATAATTTTTTTCTGGGTTTTCATCCTGCTCCTTTTCCATGGGCTCCTTGGTAGGGGAGTTGTGGGTTTGAGGTGAACCTTTTATAGTTTGACTGTTCATTTTTGAAGAGCTTCTTCTGTACCTCGAATTGAGGCTCCCTGCAGGGAAGTGAGGCAGATCTCCAGGTGCTTCTTCCTGAAGGTCAAAGGTCAGGTCAGACATAACCCCTCTGATGACCACCTTCTTCCAGAAAGCTGCTTCTGCCAGGAGCCTCATTTTGCTGCACCTTTTGGATCTAGGGTCCAGGGGGCAGATCTGGAACCTGTTGATGGTGCCACTGGACTGAAGCATGCTGCAGAGGTACTTTGCTGGGTCCTAGGTACCTGGAGGTGTGGGGTGGGCCTGAAAGGGCCTGCCTGTGCACTGTGATGGGACCTGAGATCCTCGGCAGCTGGTACATGCCCAAATATATATGGACCTGTGGGTATGTGCTGTGGCTGGGCAGCACTGGGCAGGACACCCTGCAGGGTGTCCTGGGTGCCTGCTTGGGTTGGCATGTCAGCTGGATGGGGTCTCCTCTGGAGGGGGGGGGACCAGATACCTGGGCCAGAGCATTGGCCTGTTGGCAGTGGCTCCAAGCAGGGGTCCTCCTCAGGGATGTCCTGGACACCTGCCGGCCTGGGACCAGAAGCCTGGGCTGGTGAGTGAGCTGGATGGGGGCTCCTCTGGATGCGGGGTGAGGAGGTGACCAGAGACCTGGGCCAGAATGTCAGCTGGACTCCCTTTTTAAATTTTGAGATGGAGTTTTACTAAGTTGCCCAGGCAGGCCTTAAACTTGTGATTTTCCTGCCTCAACCTCCCAAATAGCTAGGATTACAGACATGCACCATCATGCTTGGCAGCAAGCACCTCTTGAGAGCTAAGCCTTTTTATACCTTGTAACCTCTATCCCAACATTTGCTAGTGGGTAGAAGGAAATACAGCTGATTAGGAAAGAGATATCACTTATGAACTGTTGACTTATTCACAGTGCACAAGCAAAATGACCCTAGGGTAAGAGACAGGTTAAACGATGACAGCTCTGTAGACAGTGTGGCTGTACTGCACAGGTGGTCAACTCAAGTGACTGCCCTGGCAACAGTCCCACCCTCCGTGTGCAGTTCAAATGACTGAGAGCTCACAGAGCTCTACACCTTGGATACTAATGCCACCATCCAACACTGTCTGCTACAGTCCTCCACTCCAGACTTCCCCATCCCCTACTCCATAACAGCAGGAACAAAACAGACCCAGACACAAGTTGCACACATGGATTACAAAACCAGTTCCACAGTGGCAGGCCACCTCCAGCTGGGGCAGTGCTGACGATACCTGTCAGAGTTTGAACATCTTGATCAGAGGCCAGCTGCCCAGGAGATTTTGATTTTGTACTTTCGTGATGAATCTTGAAGTCAGAGTGTAAATCCTCTAACTTCATTTTTCTTTTTCGTTTCTCTCTGTCTCTCTCTCTGTTTGCTAAGTTGCCCAGGTTGACCTCCAGCTTGCCGTCCTCTTGTCTCAGCCGTACGAGTGGCTACAATTACAGGTGTACATTCCCATGCTCAGCTTTGCTTTTCTTTTTCAAAGTTGTGTTTGCGCATTCTAGATTTTTGTATTCATCTAACTGTTAAAATTAGCTTGTATATCTATTTCCAAAAGTCTACCGAAATTTTGACAGTAGTGTCGAGTCTGTCAGTGTAAAGAGAATGCTACAATAATGGTATTGAAGTCTTCCAATCTATGAACACAGGCTAACTCTCTATTTATTTAGATTTTTAAAAATCTCTTTCAGGGGGCTGGAGCGGTGGCTCAGCGGTTTCGGTGCTTGCCCAGCATGCACGAGTACATGGGTTCACACCCCAGCACCCATGTACTCAATGAAGTCTCAGAGCAATGAAAGCCATGTGAAAAACTCAATAAAAATTGATTTAAAAAAAAATTCTTTCAGGACCGGGTGTGGTGATACATGCCTGTAACACCAGCTTACTCAGAAGCCCGAGGCAGGAGGATTGCAAGTTCAAGTCTAGCCTCAGCTACTTAGGAAGACCTTGTCTCAAAATAAAAAGGACTGGGAATATAACTCAGTTCAATCCCATTAAGAAAAAAGGGGCTGGAGCGGTGGCTCAGCGGTTTCGGCGCTTGCCTGGCAAGCACAAGGACCCGGGTTCAAACCCCAGCACCACGTACACAACAAAGTGTTGGAGCAACAAAGGCCATGTGAAAAACTCAATAAAGTTGTTTCTCTCTTTCTCTCTCTCACTGTCCCTCTCTCTTAAAAAAAAAAAAAAAAAAGAATCAGCA
Source organism: Aplodontia rufa (assembly GCA_004027875.1). Taxonomy (NCBI): domain Eukaryota; kingdom Metazoa; phylum Chordata; class Mammalia; order Rodentia; family Aplodontiidae; genus Aplodontia; species Aplodontia rufa. Next base: position 11,302 of record PVKS010011182.1, read on the forward strand.
ATGTTTTATAGTTTTCAGTGGAAAGGTCTTACACATGTTTCATTAGATTTATTCTCAGACATTTGACCTTTTATGCTATTTTAAATGCCATTAACTTTTACTTTTATAATTGATTATTGCTAACAAATAGAAATATAACTGACTTTTAATATCAAATTTGCTCCTGCAACACTCCTAACTTTACTTATCATTTCTAGTATATACACTTTCAAGAGTCTATAACGTGGATTGAAGGTGGAACTCAGCAGTTACAGTGCTTGCCTGGCATGTGTGAGGACCTGGGTTCAAACTCCAGTACCACATACACAACTAAGTGTCAGAAAAACAGAACAAAAAAAGGATGAAAAAATAAAATTTGTATTGAAAAGTTTATAATGCTAAAAATATTCTATAAAGCTTTCTACATATATAGTCATGTGACCTGTGAATAATGATAGCTTTACTTGTTCCTGATAGTCATGTGGTTTGTTTCTTTTTCTTGAAAATTGTGTGTGTGTGAGTGTGTGTGTTTGTGTGTGTGGTGCTGGGGGTCATATCCAGGGTCTTGGAGATACCAGGCAAGAACTCTACCACTGAGCTACATCTCCAGACCTTACATTGTTTTATTGGTTAGCACTACAATGTTGAATTGGCCCAGTGAGAATTGATACCCTTGTCTTGTTCCTGATCTTAGGGGGTAGGATTTAATGTTACGTGATGTTAGCTATAGAATTTTTTTTTTTTAAGACAGAGACGTGGGCTGGAGCGGTGGCTCAGCAGTTCCAGCCCTTTCCTGGCATGCACGAGTACACAGGTTCAAACCCCAGCACCTCATAAACAACTAAATGTCAGAACAACGAAAGCCATGTGAAAAACTCAATAAAAATTGATTCTCTCTCTTTCTCTCTCTCTCTCTCTCACTATCCCTCTCTCTGTGAAAAGAAGTAAAAATAAAACATACCTTGTGTGTATGTGGTACTGGGGTTCGAACCTGCCCCCTCGAACATCGACAGGCAGCCAAGCAATGTAACTGCTTGAGCCACCGCTCCAGCCCTTGAATTAATCTTACACAGGGCCACAGAAAGACTGGAAAGCAGTTCCAGTTTAGCTAATCTGACACAGCACACGTCTACCACACCTGGTTTCTCTACCAAATAGGTAGGGAAAAAATAACACAAATACTACGCAAACTCTCTCAGAAAGTAAAGAAGGAACACTTTTTTCTTCTTACTTTTTCCTCTTCTTATTTTTTTTCCTTTTCTTTTGTAGTTGGGATTTAACCCAGGGGAGCTTAACCATTAAAACACATTTCCAGCCCATTTTTTATTTTTCATTTTGAGATAAGGTCTAAGTTGGTTAGCACCTTGCTAAGTTGCTGAGGGCGGCTTGAATTTGTGATCTTCCTGCCTCAGCCTTCCAAGCCACTTGGAAGTTATGATGAACTAACTTTACTATAAATTGCTGCATTTGATTCACTGGTGTGTTAATAATTTCCCTATTTGTTTTCATAAGGAATATTGGTCTATACTTGTCTTAAGATACATTGCCAGGGGCTGGAGAGGTGGCTCAGCGGTTTCAGCGCTTGCCTGGCAAGCGTGAGGACCTGGGTTCAAACCCTAGCACCACGTACACAACTGAGTGTTTGAAGCAACTAAGGCCATGTGAAAAACTAAATAAAGTTGTTTCTCCCTTTCTCTATCTCTCTCACTGTACCTCTCTTTTTAATTAAAAAAAAAAAAAAAGATACATCTCCAGGGGCTGGAGCGGTGGCTCAGCAGTTATGGCATTTGCCTGGCATGCATAAGTAACTAGTTCAAACCCCAGCACAATTAAGTGTCAGAGCAACGAAAGCCATGTGAAAAACTCAATAAAAATTCTCTCTCTCTCTCACTGTCCTTCTATCTTTAAAAAACAAAAAAAGATACATTGCCAATATTTCAGTTTTGGTATCAGAATGATACTGGCCACATACATTCAAAAATGTTGCTGGATGTGGTGACTCGTGCCCGTAAATCTCAATGGCTCTAATATGAACATCAGACACGTTCCTTTTATATTGGAAAGGTTGGGGCAAGGAACAAGGACCATTTCAGTTCATGTATTGCTACGTATTTGCTGATTCATCTGGTTGACCAGGGGCAGCCCCCCATCTCTCTCATCTCCTGCTAGATCCTCCCTCAGTTTCTTCAATTCTTGGGCCAAGTTTATGATCAAGTCTATGATGAAAGGCACAAGCTTCTGATGCAGGGTCGTTGTGGGACAGATGAGGCCAAGACACCGGGGGAATTTTTAGGAAGCAGGATTAATTATGCTGCAGCAAGTCCAGATGGTTATTGCTGAAAAATCTCTGGACTTATGATGGGCAGGTGGGGGGGGGGTCTTTGCAATTTATATCCTTTAGGAGGTTACAACACATACCTAACTCTTATTACATATTGATTGGCTAACAGAGAAAAGTTACAAAAATAATTGGTTATCAAGATACAAGCAGCTTTTCTGGAAAGAAAAAAAACTATGGAAGTGAAAAGAAAAAATGTTAAAACTGTTAAAAAAAGAAATCTCGGCATCTGTTGCTTGATTGCTTGTAAATCTCTGAGCTCTCGCAGGAAAAAGGAAGTGCCTGCCGATACCTGCAGACATAGAAGGAGTCACAAAGCTTTGTTCCAGGCTTTACAAGGGAGTGAAGCTCATAACGTGAAGTTCCCAAGCGGGGAGGGGTCGCCTCCTAGGGAGGGGGTCTCCTACCTCAAGGAAAAGAAAGTCGGAATTGAAGGAAGTAAGACAACACAAATATCAGTCCACCCTCAGGAGTTCTGAATTAACCTTGCAGGGGCTGTGTTTTTTATTTTATTTTATTTTTTCTGCTTCCCCATTTCACATCTTCCTTCCCTGACTGCTTACTCTGAGAACTTCAGGTTCTACAAGCAGGCACAGAACAGCTTTACGATCATTTAACTAAGGTTAAATCCCTAAAATAAAGCTCTGATTATATATAGATCCTAGGGGTTCTTTAACTGGCATATACAAATGAAACCATCTGGATCTGCCATTGAGTCCATCATTAAGTATTTTATTTTGGTTATTGAATTTTCCAGTTCTAAGATTTCTCTTTGGTGGTTCTATATATCTGCTTTTTCTTCGCTGAGGCTTTCAGTTGGTTTTTTGTTTGTTTTTCTCATTTGTTTCAAGCACATTTGTAACTGCTCCTTGAAGCATTTTTAGAATGGCTGCTTTAAAAATCCTCATTGAAGAACCAGAGTGGTGGCTCAGTGGTTACAGCACTTGTCTGGCATACACAAGGTTGCCGGTTCAAACCCCAGCATACGATGAAGTGTCGGCTAAACAAAAGTTGTATGAAGAAACTAAATAAAATTGATCTTTCTCTCACTCTCAACTGTTCTTCTCTTAAAAAAAATAAAACTCTATGTTCAGGTGCTGGAGTGGTTACTCAGTAGTTGGAGCACTTGCCTGGCATGTGCAAGGTCCTTGGTTCAAACCCCAGCACCACATACACAAGTGTCATAGAAATGAAAACTAGGTGAATCAGTGAAATTGATTCTCTCTCTTTCTTTCTTTTTTTTATAAAGATGATCTGGGGCTTCTTCTTCTTCTTTTTTTTTTTTTTAAAGAGAGGGACAGTGAGAGAGACAGAGAAAGAGAGCAACACTTTATTGAGTTTTTCACATGGCCTTAGTTGCTCCAACACTTAGTTGTGTACGTGGTGCTGGGGTTTGAACCTGGGTCCTCGTGTTTGCCAGGAACCCGCTGAGCCACTGCTCCAGCCCCTCC